>VMKM01000443.1:165000-341579 GCA_008360985.2 Macquaria ambigua | reverse complement strand
ATAATCTTTTCAAATCATGTTTTCATGATATGTATATATTTGGGGCTATAACAGTAAAAAATCAATTCCATATTGGATGTATCTTTTCCACTCTGACCATTACTTACTGCTTCTGCTCATTCACTTACTCAGCCCACATTTACAGGCAAACACACACACACACACACGCATACACACAACCTCATTTAAACTCTCAAACAACCTCTCCAAACAACCACAGACCCTCTCTTCTTTCTTCCTATCTCTCTCTCCATCCATCCACTGAACTTTAAGTGCTCTGTAGCGGTAATGGCCAACCTGTGTTTCACCATGTCACATGACATGTGGAACAAGCCTTAATGGACAGAAACATGGCTCCATTCAGGTTTACCAGTGTACTAGTTCTTTCAGGTGGAAGACGGTATGTATGATTAGAGTGACTGAAACTATGTCGACTGAAAACTTCACTTGGCAATCACAGTGTTACTGCAACATAACGGCTGAACAAAATATTCAACTTTATTTAAAGCTTTTCACATAACCGGACTGCAGTTAGAAAACAAGCTGACTCATGCAGAGGTGTCTCTAGGAGGTGGCAAGGGGTGGTCTTTGTCATCCCTTAAAACTCAAAGGTTTAAAATTAAAAAAGGTGCCACCCTGAAATCCTCAGTTATGATTGGCTAATTGCCATTTTAGGAGGTTAAACATCAGCTTGGCAGTTTATCTCACAACTAGATGTCCTGGAAACAGATTACTTCAGACTGAAAACAACAATAACTGACAAAGCTAATCACAGCACACGTGTACTGTAAATTGACTCTAACCTAAGAACTTAATGACAACATCAGCTAACATCAGACATTTTGGGAAATACGCCTATTTGCTTTCTTGCCAAAAGTTATGATAAGATCGATAACACTTTCACATCTGTCTGTTAAATATGAAGCTACAGTCTGGAGACAGTTAGCTTAGCTTAGCATTAAGACATACTGAAGGTAAAAAAATGCATCGACCAGCTCCTCACTAATTAACATGTTATGTCTTGTTTGTTTAATTTGTATAAAAACTGAAGTGTAAAACCATCAAGTTGTGTTTTTATGGGGAGGTATGTGCTGGACTATTTCTTGGCTGGGAGCAGTGACTCTTTATGCTACGCTAAGCTAACTGACTGCTGGCCATAACTTGATATTTAACAGACAGACATGAGAGTGGTATCAATCTTCTCATCTAACTCTCAGCCAGAAAGTGAATATTTTCCAAAATGCCAAACAATTCCTTTGATATGCAGCGATGTTGTGAGGTGTTTCTGGTGTCTTCTGACTTATGGACCCTCCAGTGAGGTCTATATATATGAGTACAAGTGACCGACAGTGTGTAGGACTTTTGGTTCTTTCTCAAAGACTTGAGCTTCAAGCCACAGCTCACAGTCCTGCAGCCCAGCAGGATACTATACTATAAATGTACAAGATTTGTACCTGTCAGTGTTTTTTTTGACATCCCATAAAGATTACACCACTATCTTTAAACTATTCTATAAAAACACACATCCCTCTTGTCATGTTGTCAATACATCATACATACTACACTATTTTCACTGCATTTCTTCAGCACACAGTATGTATCTTATCACACATCACAGCCCTTTCCTTTTCACCCTGAGGCGCAGACAAGGAGATATACCAGCTATCATACACACACATCTTTTATTGATACGACAGGTATTACTGCAGGAGAGACATGTGCATCTGTTCAAACAGCCAATCATTTACTCCTTGCACTGATGAAGTCCCCTCAGAGGGGGCAGAAGATCCGGTGTCCGGAGGGGGACTTTGCCCTGTCAGCATCTGATCTTCCCTGCATAGAGATTCATGCAAGAAAGGAAGAGTTCCCAGGATACCTCTATCGATCTGGCCCCATCCCCCACATATCTTTTTCCCTCTATCCTCCATGTAACCATCCCCCAGACCAGAAAGGTAGAGCAGACCCTGGGGTTCTTATCCTAGCTGAGTCTGTACATGTGTGTTGTGCCTGCTACTCTGTGTGTGCTTGTATGCGTTTTTAAAGGCTGGAAAAGCTGACACCATGAATGCAGGCAGCTGTCTCAGAGGATTTATATCATATTGTGTTAGCCAGTGTTTGGGTGATGGGAGGAAGCTGTTTATGGGGCTGAAAATGCTGGAATGGGCAGCAGAGATATTTTTTTTCCACCACAGCTTTGTGTGTGTGTGTGTGTGTGTGTGTGTGTGTGTGTGTGTGTGTGTGTGTGTGTGTGTGTGTGTGTGTTCCTGAAGGAAACTATGATGACTCTTAATTTTTTTCCCCATTGTCAGTAACTATATCTCTCTCAGTCTGCTGTGCAGCCCTACTGCACTAGTGCTTGTCTGTGACCTTAAAGTACCCCGCATAGCTGAAGTACCTCTGGATTAGTTGCTATGGTGGCCACTTAATGTGCTTTCTCTCTCTCTCTCCCTCCTTCTCTGTGCCTGCCAGGCTGATATTTTGATCTGTCACAACAGGTTTTGCTCAGCGGGCCTGTCAGTGACTAGCAGTTGGGGGCTCACACATATGCTTTGTGTCATTGGATCCCCTCAGGTTGGCATGGGGCTCGGGGCTTTCCCATAGTGACACCGTCTGATGGTGTGAAGCCTGTTGTAAAAATGTGATTGTGTGTGTGTGTGTGTGTGTGTGTGTGTGTGTCAGGTGTTTTACTTGAAAACGGAAGAGACGTATATGTGCAAGTGTTTTCAGTGTAAGTGTTTTCTGTGTAATACATCAGTCGTATTCTTGACATGTTTCGGGAACCGACATGTTGGTCTGTGCTGAAACCTAATTTGGTTGCATCTGTGCACACATTTTATATATGTGTATGTGTGTATGTGTGTGTGTGTGTGTGTGTGTGTGTGTGTGTGACAGAGAAGGAGAAAGACGCACACAATGTGCACACTGTTACTGTGGTGTAAGAGTGAACATTTGATAAGCTTGTTGAAATTGATCCTGTAGTCTGTGTGTTTCTCTAAGTGTGTGTATATTTGTGTGTCCCCATAAGCCTCAGTAGCAACAGCAGTGACACTTATGATGGATGAGCTGACATATACTGCATGTCAATAATGAGATAGCTTGCTTTCCTCTCACACATTAGAGAAGGGCTCCTATCTTTCAAATAATGTTCAAATAGCACGTTATGTGACTAATCTTCCTCTCCAGTCAGTGCGCCTGTGAAAATAGGGCAGTTTTGTGACTGCTGTGTGTGGGAGCTTTCTGCATTTTCCCGGGGGTATATTCCCTAAAGAGGAAGATTAATATATCAATGGATGACTTGATCATAGTCAAACATACACGTGCTGGTGTGTGCGTGCCTGTGCGTGCATTTGTGAGTGAGAGCATGTGCACACTTCTACGGAGCCGCCTCCTTTATTTGCATGTCTGGAGCGAACATC
This sequence comes from Macquaria ambigua, assembly GCA_008360985.2. NCBI lineage: Eukaryota > Metazoa > Chordata > Actinopteri > Centrarchiformes > Percichthyidae > Macquaria > Macquaria ambigua. Next base: position 338,163 of record VMKM01000443.1, on the reverse strand, counting down.
TATCATCATCATCAAGGCGCTGCAAAACAGTGAGGCAGGCAGGCGCCGCCGCCGCTCTCGGGAGAGAGACTGAACACACTTTCAAACCTTTACCGCAGCGATATCAAACGTTTCCTAAATGCCTTCGCCTCAGGGCAAAGGCACACTATGCACACGCATGCACATGCACAGATGCAAACAGACAGATTCTGTTTTATATCATTTTTCTTTCCTCTTGCTGACTGTGTTTGTATTTTCCCACCATTCACCTTATCGCACACAAACCCCATCATAATGGGTGATGGGGTAAAGGAACACCTGAGGAAATATCCTCCACCACTAAATAATAATGATTTAAAAGGCACCAAATCCTCCCCATTAAAACGCTCTAAATATTTTTTGAATGCTGATGGCCAGAGTCGCTCAATCCATTTTTGGGAGCCAGAGGGGATCACTGGGCAGTACTAAAGAGGAGAGGGGAACGCTGAAATGGTACAGTCTGATAGATAGAGGAGCAAGAGACAGAGTGTGTGAGCGGAATAGTAAAAAGAGCCCCCGAGACGATGAGGGGGGGTGGGTTTGGTATGGCATGCGGAGGCAATTTCAGAAAATTGCATTGCGCTCGGTGATTGTTTTACCCTGTCCTTATTCTCACCCTCCCCACCTCCTTCACTCCCCAGGTCTTTCACCTCTCCTTGTGTCTTTGTTCTTGCCACTTTTCACTGCCTCTCGCCTCCTCTTCCACCTCCTCTGTCACTACATCACACCCTCGTCACTTCTCTTCTACTTTCTCCTCCTCCTCGCCTGCTCTCCTCCACTTTCTTATGAGTTGTCTCCCCACTGTCTGTCCTCACCTTATTCCTGTGTTATGAAAAATGCATAATGCCACCTAACCTGCAAGCAAGCTCATCAAACCTTTAAAAAAAATAAACTTTGAGATGATTATGTATTTTTTGATATGTGATAGCAGCGGTAAAAACTCTCAGGCACAAAGGAGATTTACACAGAGAACTTTCAATCACTCTCTAAGTCAGGGAAGCATTTTAACACCATAAGCCAGCCCTGCTAATTATAGTCTTAAGAGCAATAAACATGAGCTTCAAGTGTCTCGCACAGTACAACAGAAGTGCCGACACTGAATGGAAGTCAGCCTCCACATAGCCCTTTTTGGTTTGGTGCTCTTTGAAAAGCAAGTGGGTCAAGCCTTTTCTTCTTAATCCGTACATAATCTGGCCCTTTCTCTGGTTGAAGAGCAGCCACAAAAACAGTACAGGAGGGGTGGGGAGACAGAGAGTGATAGACTGACAGGGAGAGAGAAAGAAAGAGGATTTCACCTCAGGCTGTCAGGGCATTTCTCTCCAAAGAAAGCATTTTAAGGTAGCAGAAGGCCACAGAGTAACAAATTGGTGTTACTGTAATAACGCCTATTCTAATATTTAAGCTCATTCTGGCAAATTGGTTCTCAGTGGCAGAGGAAACCATATAGCAGCTGTTTTGTGTGTGTGTGTGTGTGTGGGTAGACATTCTACAGCAGACTACATTTGATTTAAAGAGCTGTGAAACCCGCTGTAATGTATGAGAAGGTAATTCAGAAATATCACTGCAACTGACACTTTAACCTTTAAAAAACAAACAACAAATCAAAAAGCTATTGCCAGCCATGTTCTCAAAAAAAAAAAAAAAACCTCAAATCAAATAGAATGAATATGGAGAGTGGAGCCTATCCCAGCGTGCAGTGGGTGAGAAGCAGGGTATTTATTGCACAGCTTAAAAATCTTAAAATGTTCATTTTACATCAAGTAACTACCATTTTCTGTAAGTGTTTTAGCGCTGAAACAATTAGTCAATTAATCTGCAACTATTTTGATAATCAATTAACAAGTCATTTTTAAAGCAAATTGCTAAATATTCTCCCGTTCCTGCTGTTTTACTTTGTCGGATGTGATATTAAACTGAATATCTTTGGGTTTGGGACTGATTGTCAGACAAAACAAGACATTCGAAGACATCGCGCTGGGCTTTAGGAAACTCTGATGGGTATTTTTTGCTATTTTCTGACATTTTGTAGACCAAAAGATCAATCAATTAATCAAAAGAATATTCAACAGATTAATCGATAATGAAAGTAATGTTTAGTTTCAGCCCTAAAGTGTTTGTTTTTACAGTAAATCTGCAGCCTTGCAAGGTTAGTGCTAGACTGTTTGTTCTCTCATTGAAAATAGTAGATTCAGCAAAACAAGGTGAACAACAGAGGCATCTGGTCAATAAGTGACAACAGTATCTTCGTGATTACTTGAGCAAAAACAAACAAACACTGCTGTTGGATGGAATTATGAATTCAACAAAGGAAAAAACAATGCTGTAAACATTGCTGTTTTTGGGAGAAGAATGTATTGAATGTTTAGAAGGTTTTGGGGGAAATGTCAAAGCCAGATCTACTTCTTAAACCTCTTAGATTTAGAGTTCAGGCTCCGGTGACTGCAGGTTTAGTGTATACTTTCAGTCTCGCATTATGTAGTTTTAATTTTAACTGTTGAATCAAATCAATCATTTAATTAAGCCTGCCCATCATTTGATTACCCAGCTGGATATTGGATAGTGCAGCCCCATTGTTGTTGATAGCTGCTAATGCCCAGCTGAAGTTATCAATAGCATTCTGTATCTGAAAGGCAACATCCCTTCTCTTTAACACTGATACAGAATCTGCACCTCCTTATCCGTATCATGCTTTAGTCCATTATTGGAGAATGACCCCAAATTATCTTCGATCAGCTTGAATCTCTGGCTGTCATCCATCTAAAGGCAGAGAGGCCTGGATCAAGTGCCTTGTGTACATCTCTTCCCCTCTTGCTCTTACATTGTCCACTCCTCTTCCTCTTTACTTTCTCAAACCCTTTATATTCCTCCCCTTTCTTCTCCTCCTCCCTCATCCACTATCATCTTATATCCTTTCCTCCCATTTCCTTTTTTACCCTTTTCTCTCTACTTTCCACTCATCTCAGTGGTGGCACAATGTCACGTGATCACAGTGCAATGAGTTGGGGTACCTGAGGACCGTTGCTAATGGTGACAAATGACTGGCTGCACAGAGGAAAAGAGAAAGAGTAGAGCTACTGTACATGCTGGGGGTCAGTGTGCTCTGTGCACAGATAAAGAAAGGGAGGAGAAAGCTTTTTGACACCGCCACATGAAATGTGAAACAATATCAGTTTTCTTCAACATCTTAATCATACAGTGATGGGAGTAGTTTGACAAATATGCTTATTCACTTTCTTGCCTTGAGTTAGATGAAAAGATCTACACCCAGGGGACCGTTAGCTTAGCTTAGCATAAAGACTGGACTTTTTCTTAGCTGAGTGCAGAATGCCTGGAGTCTTGTTGTCACAGTGAAGTTGCCAGATAACCAGAAGAAACTCCAGGAAGTCACTGCTCAAAGCCAAGAAATAGTCCCGCACATAACCCCCTGCAAAGTTGTGTATATAACCTTTATATACACAACTTTGCAGGAGGTGCTGGTAGGCAGTTTTATTTTTTACCTTTATACAGAGCCAGGCTAGCTCCTTTCTCCTGCTTCCAGTCTTGTTGCTAACTTAAGCTAACTGTCTCCAGGCTGTATCTTCATATTTAACAGACAGATATGAAAGTGGTATCGATCTTCTCATAACTTCTGTCAAGAAAGCAAATAAGCGTATTTCACAAAATGTCTGATGTTAACTGCAGGGCTAAATGGCAATGGAGGTGCTTACAGCTAGCTAACTGTTTTGCTCTGGTGCTACAGGGAATAATTGGACACAGGCAGACTATCACAATAGGTTGCTATCAGAATAAAAAAGAAATTAGTTAGCCACCACAATGGTGGAAAATGGAAAATGATAGCTTTATGCAGATTAACATTAGATTAGCTGAGCTGTTAAAGTTAGCTAGCTGCCAACAAGCTAACGTCACTTTATAAATGAAGCACCAAACTACAGTAACTTCATATTTAAGCTGTAAGATTATCACTGGCATTAGTGACCTTTGAAAAAAATGTCTATCATAAATCACTTCTTCTAACAGACCACATGAAATGATGTATATGTATGAAGTGTTATAATTACAGTGATAATATTTAGTCAAGACGTCAGAGGTGGTTAACCAGTACGCACTCCAAGAACTGACAGGGTGGAGCAGAGTTGATACAGCATCGCTCATCTCGGCTTGCCGCTCCCCATCGCTTTCAGCTTGCATCATGTCATCCCGGTCTCCATTCAACATTGCAGCAGCTCTCGGTGTAGGAATCGCCCAAAGGCACTGGTCACAGATCGTTGTGTGTTTGTATGTGAGTGTATCTGACTCGCCTGTGGGACTCAGATCTCAACTCAGCCAGCCTTTCATCCAGAGCTATTCACCGCCATAAGGAGGATGAAGACATATCTGATGTAGGATAAGTGTTACACTGTTAAAGGGAAGCCCATTGAGCCACAACGAGCCACAAAGTGTTTCTGGAAAGTGCAAAAATCCCTAGTCTTGACGTACGTAAACGTTAACATTTTTTGAAAACACCTATGGTATAGCCTATTTTCATTTCCTATTCCTCTCCCATTGAAGCTAAGATGCTAAGTTGAAGAGATGTTTGCTATAACAGTTTCCTTTGGCACTGTACAAATTGGCGAATGATGAATAACACAACACTGACATCACTGTTAAGCTCCCGCCGGAGCTGTGATACTTTCATTCACTGTAAAGGGCGAAAGGATGGCAGATTTGTGAGACGGCCTTCTGAAGTGTCCTTGAGCAAGAGACTGAATCCCTGCCAGTTTTTCTATAGCTGACCCATACTGCTGACCTCACTATGGCTCAGTGAAAAGATTACTTTCTCCTTCGTAAATCATGAGTATGAGTATCACTAGAAATGCTATTAGCCATTCATACATAGACAGCTATCTGTGTGTTCCCACTGCAGCCATCCCAGTGAGGTAACTCCAGGTGCTCCAGGAGGCAGGAAAATCTGTCCCTCACATACTTTGATAGAAAGCCACTACAGGAATTTTGTGCAGTTTATAAAGCCTGCATAGGAGCATGAAAGAGGACAATAGTGTGTGTTTTTCTGTATTAAGTGTGCATGACTGCTACTTCATAATACTGGTAATTTAGACTAAAAGGAGACCATACAATATTTGAATCAAGGGAAGGCTGCAACTAATGATTATTTTCATTTTCGATTAGTCTGATTAAAATCATTTTTTCAATTATCGTTTGGTCTATGAAACATCAGAAAACAGTAAAAAAAAAAAAAAAAAAAAATCCATTAGAATTTCCTACAGCCTAAGATGACAACATTAACCCCCAAAATATTCAATTTACTATGATGTAAAAGAAGGAAAAGCAGTAAATCCTCAGATTTAAGAAGCTAGAAACATCAAATGTTTGGCTTATTAAAATTAAAACAACAAATTATTACAGTAGTTACAGATTAATTTCCTGTCAATCAACTAATTAATAAATTGACTAATCGTTGCAGTTTTTTTGTCAAGATTTTAGTCCTCCCAGTAATTGTTACTGTTGTGCAGTCAGTGTGTACTTTTGTGTCAGCATCTAGTAAAGGGCAATATTTTTTTCAAATGCTGGTTATTTTAAAACAATATTCTTAGACAGCATAAAGAGGCATGGTTGTATTTTCTAAAGTTGCATTCCTGATGGATAGATTTGCTGATATAATCTAACCAGGCAAGGAGGATGAAGAGGCAAAGATAAAAAAGCACCAAAAGGGTGGAGACAGAGCGAAACAGTACAGGTAGACAGGACACAGAATGGCCTTGAATAGGCAGTACCTGATGTAACTGCTACCCCACTCCCCCACACTCCCACACACACACACTCCGCCTCTTTCCTAGGAACAAAATCAGCATCGAAAAAGAAGAAAACATTTCCACACACAGAAACTGAACTCTGTCTTGGAAGCGAGGTTGGGTGTTTGGGAGAGTTCTGAAAAGAGAGAAAGACACAGAGAAGTGAAGATACCGAGCAAAAGAGGGAGGATTTCAGACTCCCTGATAAAGGAGGTTTAAACCTCATTGAGAGTCGATGTGCGGCCCCTCGGAGTGACTCAGGGTGTGACTCATTGCAGCTGGCATTGCCTCCACCTTACACACACATGCACACACACACCATACACACAGTTCTTCATAAACCCTCAGGCCTTGCGTATGTTATGTGTCCCCCATGCTTAGTGTTCTGCCAGATTCCACCTGTTAACAGACGTTGCATAAGCTCTGCTTCATGCTGCTGTAATAGTGCTTGTGATCTTCTTATGAATCAGCTTATGACAAGATATGAATGCAGTCTGAGCTGCTGAGCCTTCCCACGGGCATGACTTCGGAGACAGATGCTGTTAAACTTGGCTAGGTGTGTGTGTGTGTGTGTGTGTGTGTGTGATCCTTCTAACCACCCACTCAAGGGATTAGTGTAAGGGTGGTTGGATGACTCATCGGTCAATGACTTTGGAGGAGAGGGAGGAACAACATGGCCAAGTCGTCCACATGGTGTGTGTGTGTGTGTGTGTTTGTCATTCCACCTGTCCCTCACTGCAGCTCATGCTCAGATCTCAAAATGTCTACTCATGCAAACCTTGTAGTTACAGTTTCATATTTGTATGTGGGCTTTACAGATGTCTTGTTAGTCAATTTCAGATGCAGGCAAATCTTGCGTTTCTGAAGATGATGTGTTTGTGATTGTGAATAGGGGGGGGGGGATTGGTTTCCTGTGTCTCGACTGAAATGGCAGATGACTGAACTTGGAACATGACCCCGGCACAGCGTTGAGCTGTTAGGCCATGCGTACGCTGCTTAACGAGCCATGAGCGATCGCTATGATCTCGCCACAAATAATTCATGAGGAGCCCTGTAGAGGAGCTATGGAGCTAAAAGGGAAGGGGGGGGGGGGTTAGCATCAAGGAGTGGACCGCAGCCTAAGTGGAGTGAGGGCGGGAGGCGAGGGTAGGAAGACAGAGAGAGATCCATCTGACAAATGTGTCTGGAATAGGAAGGAAATCCCCTATTACCTACAGCGCTGACAAGTGTGCTTGTGCACGCGTGTGTGTGTGTGTATTTGTGTGTGCTTATTTTTAGAGAGCCATTTGTGTTACTACATCTGAAAAAGGCACAGTGGGAGTGTTAACAGTGTGCATCACAATCGCAGGATGTGTGTGAGATTCTTGCGAAGGCATGCTCTATGTGTGTGTTGGAGATGCGATGTAGTGAGTTCAGATTTTTATGACAGCCGTGAAACCCAAAGTGTTCAACTGTGCAAGTTTTTTTGTTTTTTTTTCTGAAACCAAGGGAATATGAACTAACAAAGTGTATTATCAGAGAGGAAAGTAGTGGATGTGAATGTGTACAGTGAGAACTCTCATTTAGCTTTTAGTGCTTGAATATCCGAGCTGAGGTGTGAATTAATGCACATATCCATACCGTGTAATATCGTCCATGACAATTACATTTTTTAGACACGTTAGCGGCGTGGCTTTAGCAATGGCAATGCCGGTCTGTCTGTGGGTTGGTCCACCAATTTGGTCCGGACTCAAATATCTCAACCACTGTTAGACAGATTGCCATTGCCAGATTGTTTTTTTTTTCATATAATTTTCTAGTAAGTTGCCTGAAAAGAACTATGTAATTTGGTACTAATAATATAGGGAAATGGGAATGTCCTTGAAAACAATCTCAATAAAAAGTGAAGTGTATGAAGTATATATTTATTGCACATTTATTATTGAAGATTTTATTCACCATATCCTGCCTGTCTTACTTGCCTGTCAACAAATTTCACTTTTTCGCATGTTCAGTTGACTCGCTGTGCCCTGACAAAAGACTCTCTAGGTTACACTAACAATTAATTCAAAATAATTAACTGTAAATGTAGTTAGAAGAATGTTAGAATGAACATTGTCTCTTTTTCCCTATAATTAGTGACAAATTACTTTGTTCTTTCTGGAAAACATCTTGGAAATTACCAGTAAATTATTCAGAAATTATAGACCTGTAAAACCATTACTGCATTTTTGGTTTTTAGTGAAATGTCTCGAAAACTATTGAATGGATTGGTGTAAAATTCGGAACAAATATCAATTATGCCCAAAGGATAAATCCTATTGACTTTGGTGATTCTCTGACTTTTCATCTAGCGCCATCAGCAGGTCAAAGTTTTCACTTATCCTGTAAATATCTGAATAATTTTGTACAGACATTCATGGTTCCCAGATGATGTATCCTTATGACTTTGGTGATCCCATAACTTTTACTGTAGCACTACCATGACGTTCACATTGGTGGCTCTGAGTTAAACTATTGTATCGATTCCAATGAAATTGGTTACAGGATGAATTTGAACAACTTTTGTGACACTATCAGGTCAAAAGTTTAATTTGTCCAGTACTTTATTTAATGGCCAAATACCTGCAAAACTAATGACATTCCCATCAACCTAAGCTGTACTTTGTGTTTAATGCTAACCAACAAATATTAGAATGCTAACATGCTAAAAAAAGATGGTGTGCATGGTAAACATCATGCCTGCTTAACATCAGCATGTTAGCTTTGTCACTGCGAACATCGTAGCATGCTGCCATGAGCATTTAGCTCAAAGCACCGCTGTGCCAAAGTACAGCCTCACAGAGCCGCTAGCATAGCTGTGTAGAGTCTTGTTTTTTTCAAAGCGAGACAGCTATGGAGGCCATGAAGATTACTGTTTCTGACGGAGGCACTACAGACCAGTGAGACGTATCAGTGGAACGCACAGACTAATGGAAATTGGGGGATGGAGACAAAGGGCCTGTGTAGGTCTCTGTGGCATGTCATTAGTGAGGGAGACGGCTTGACTTGCTCCATCTGACATTTACCAGTCCAACTGAAAATGTCACGGAATGCCAGCCTTTACCTCTGGATATAATGGTGACTCTTACAGCCCAGAGCTATTGATCCCAAAAAACTTTTGTCCATTTTGCCCCGTCTTGTTCCCCCTGTCCACTGTCCCGAGAAAGACCATCATCCCTGTGCTCCTGCATTTCCTTGTCCAGCCAGACCTTTCCCTATTTTTGATTGCTCCATGCATTAGCAGCCTTGACTCAGTGGGTGGAGGATGGCATAACAGTGCTCGGGACAGAAATGGGGGATATTTTGTGTATCTTTTGTTACAATAAAAAAATGGATAATAACTGTATACAATATGTGTACTATACATTATATGACAAAACACCTGAATGTTGATTATAATGATTCACTGCATATTTGTCAGCTGCATATTTATATGAGCTTTCTTCTTCATGTCTCTGAGAGCTACTGTAACACCGCTGCTAAAATACCTAATGCCATAGCAAGTCTCCACACTAATATTTTAACTACAGTTGCTGTGTGCCGGAGTTTCTTTTCCAACTTTTGGGAAACTCTGGCTGTCTTTTCAGGTTAGCTAATTGACTGTCTCACTGACAGACTGGACCGTGCAGAGGTTTGCCAACTTTGTCAGAAAAAGAAAAGGGAAGCAGAGGGAGCTTTGTTGTGGGCAGAAAAAAAAAAGACCAATCCAATTTAGTTTCCTAGTCCATGTCTTATTTCCTTATAAATGTCACATATATAGGTCTTTTTTTTAACTCACCACAGAGCATGCTTATTTTCTTGGCCATGAAATAATTATTTAGTGGCCACAAGAAAAGCGTTTTGTCTGTGTTGTGATCTCAGCATATAATAAATTATACTGTAAATAGTCATTCTGCAGAAATAACAACCTCACATCAATTTTCTCAAGATCAGAGCAAATATGTCACATCAAAATAATGTCTCATGGTCGTAAGGTAATTATTTTGTGATCCCAGGAAAACAAAGCGTATGTCAAGATCATTAATTATTTTGTGAGCACAAGTAAACAAAATGTGAGAAATAATTCCCTCTCAGGCCTTGCACACGTACCAGATGTATTTCATGTTCCCATTACCACATTTAACTTAAGGTCTAGTGAGCTGTGTAGAGTTGTATTGTGTGTATGGAGAACAGGAGCTGGTTAATACTTAAATCTTAGCCAAAACAATAACCAAAAGCAATCAGACCCTACTAGATGATGCATTCTTTACAGCGCACTGTTCTCAGCCTCATTTCAAATTAAGCAGTAATCTCTTCCCCAATAGCTAATACAGAAGCTAATTATGTTGAAAACCACTCATAAGCATTTTGCTGTTTTTGTTTGTTTTGCTGCAGTGAATTTGTGTCTCATATTGAGGAACTGAATTTAGATCCATGGCCTCTCAATTTGTTTTGGGGAGTGCTACTGTCTAGTCTATTTCTGTCCTTGCTACACTATTGTTCTCGGTTGACTGCCTTCACATCAAGTGCTGGATTTATTTGGCCACTCTGCCAGCTCAGGCAGATAGGCCCTGCAGCTACCACCCAATATGCAATGAAGTCACTGTTAAGATAACTATAAACCACTATAACTGTCATACTGGTTTTAGTGATTGTTTTCTCTAAAGCCTGACTTGGGCTAGCATGTTTGAAGAGCTGTTTACAGATTGGAGAGGATAAAAGCCCGCCAGACTGCTGTTTTCCTTTTCTTTGTATTCTTGATTTTCTTTGATGTTTTTTACCGTGCATTTTCAAACGTATGCTGTGATGTTCCTGTCCAAAGCTTCGATCCGCTAAATGTTTTCCTCATCGCTGTTTACTCGTCTTCTTCTGCGCACGTTAATTGTTGGCTCCAACTGCAGCGCTCCATTTCAAAATCCATACCCAAAGAAGATTACGATCTTAATTAGCTATATCACAGCCCTGAGCATATTACATTTTTGCTCAGCAGCACACAATGACTCTCAGTGTCTTGTCCTTTAAAAAAAAAAGCAGTGGTACAGCTTTGATTTCAACTGGAGCTTGATTCAATTAACAGCTGCATTACCTACCATCTCCCTGGCTTCAGCAGAGTTACTTCACCATTATGAAACCCTATCTGTCATGAAAACAGCCAGTCCAGCAGCTGACAATATGAGTCATGTGATGCACAGAGATTGATTATTGCCTTGCTTATATGCATCCTATAAGAAGTTCAAAAACCACGCCTTCAGAGGCCATAAAGACACTTTCAAAATGTTTTTAATCAGGCCATACCAGTGATGTTTTTCTCATTGCTGCTTTACACAAGGCCATTATATTGTGGAGTAAAGCTGCTAAGATATGCAAGTAGTTACTTGGTGCCCAGGGAAGTGATTGTTTTGATTATTAGAGAATTTCTAAGTGAGAATGTTAATAAGTTAACATTGGTGTTCTTTTCTGTATTTATATCTTTTAGTTTTATCATTACATCTTCTTTCTTTGAGAACAAGGTGTTTGTGCTCACAAAAGTTTATGTGGCAATCACATTTTTGTACAATCCTTTAAGTGTTCATTCCATTAAAGTCAACTTTATTCATCCGTAAACATCTGAAAAGTCCCTTTAACTAATTGGGAACCCAATGATCATAAATTCAGATTGATATATTTTACTGTGTATTAAAAAGTGTAGCTAAGTATGCCCTCTAGTGTTGTTAAAACTCAACCATGTGCAGGTGTGCTCAACAGTGAATCTATGCATTTCTCTGGGTAGCAAAGATGCAATGTTGATGTCAATGAGGGTTATTTTGCCTTTTGTATCAATACAGTGAAAGATTTATTATTGGATACATATCATAATGATGGGATTGTCTAACAGTCCATCCGTTCTCTCTCTGCAGGTATATTCGCACCATGTACCTTGGCATACAAAGTCACCGGCAGAAGGAGAACCAGCGGCGTTTTTACTGGGCTATGATGTACGAGTATGCCGATGTCAACATGCTGCGACTGCTAGAGACCTTCTTAGAAAGCGCCCCTCAGCTGGTGCTGCAGCTCTGCATCATGATCCAGAGCAACAAGGCTGAGTGGCTGCAGTGTAAGGGGTTCCCTAAGGCTCTATACGAGCAACACTAGAGTCTAATTTTGTTTGTGTGTAGTTCAAGACATCTCTCATCTCTGTCTTTTTTGCATTATACTGTATGTCATACTGTGGTTATCGCATGATGCTGAGATGCTTCCATATTTTACACCTGACGATCCATTGTTCTGTGAAGTTCACACATCACTTTATTTACAGTGTGCATTATTCTCCACCATTGTATCCAATTCCCAACATTCATCACTGTTGTTATTGAAGCCTCTTTTACAATTCCAGTTTCCTCGTGCAATACAGCTCCCTAAGGAAGGCAATTCAATCATAACAAGTGATACCCTTCCCTGTCTGGGTGTCTATAGAAATGCCATCAATACATTTGCTGAGAAGCACCATGCTGCTGCTCTGCAGATAATCCTCTATCATTTTTCATGCAGCAGGTTACTGCTCTGACATATCTGCTGTCTCTACTACTCTACACATCTTAAGGAAACTGAATTGGTGCACTAAATAGAGACTGTGTTGACTGAATGACCTATGATGATCTTGGTAATAATATGCCTTTCAAAATGTGATGAATTGCTTTGGCTGAAATAAAACGTACTGTATACAGTAAGTGGAATGGCAGCCAAGTCAAGATAAAACCATAATTCTTTGGGTTATGCTTCAAATGAAACAGGATTTTTCTTTTAATTGCTGATATTTTTAGAACCATCTAAGCATCATCTATCAGTATCTCTCATTCTTGCCATTCTTAGTCTTTCTCTGCTTTTACTCTTACTCTCTCCGTCTATGTTCCCAGGTGTTTCTGCCATGTCCTCCCTCCTGTCCCTGGCATGGGTGCTAGCCTCTTACCACAAACTCCTGCGTGATTCACGTGATGACAAGAAGAGCATGAGTTACCGAGGTGCCCTGGTGCATCTGTTCTGGCGCCTCTTTACCATCTCCTCACGGGTGCTCTCCCTTGCCCTATTTGCCTCTGTTTTCCACATCTACTTTGGCATTTTTGTGGTGCTCCACTGGTGTGCCATGGCTTTCTGGGTCATCCATGGCGGCACCGACTTCTGCATGTCCAAGTGGGAGGAGGTACTGTTCAACATGGTGGTGGGCGTGGTCTATGTCTTCTGTTGGTTCAGTGTACGTGAGGGCCGGACGCGGTACAGAATGGTGGCCTATTACACAGTAGTACTGTTAGAGAATGCTATCCTCAGCTCCCTTTGGTATGCTTACCGTGACCCAGCCACCACTGACGCCTATGCCTCTTTTGCCCTCTGTGGCGTCTTCCTGTGCTTTGCCTCAGGTGTGGCCTGTATGGTTCTCTATTACGGGGTTCTTCACCCCATGGGCCCCCGGCTGAGGGTGCTGGCCAGCTCCTGCTGTGCTGAGCTGCTGTGGGGCCTTCCATTGCCCCCTGAGGCAGAGCCCATGGCTCCCACTCCAGGCCCACGTGGCTCTCAGGCCACCCCCACACGGGGTCTGGCAGGGGAACATGAGGAGTCAGATGAAACAGCCACGGACACCTGCCTTCCGGTTTTCCAGGTGAGGTCCACAGAGCCTGTGGATGCAGCTGGCAGGCCCATCCAGCCTGAGGGTCCTCTCATCAAGATAGACATGCCCAGAAAACGCTACCCAGCCTGGGATGCACACTTTGTTGATCGGCGCCTGCGCAGGACCATAAATGTGCTGCAGTACATTAGCCCTAATGCGGTGGGCATCAGGTATAGGGATGGTCCGCTTCTTTATGAACTCCTGCAGTACGAATCCTCCCTCTGAAGGCATCTCCCACAGTCACCTCCTCTTACACACAACAATGCACATGCGTTTCCTTTCTCTCATTCTGCTCTTCCTCCTCTCCAGATATTATCTCTTTCCATTAGACTCGGCTCTCTTCTCTTCTCTCTTCTATGATCATTCAATTTTTCTGCAGGAGATGTGTGTTTTGTCAACTGAAAATCTGTCAAGACAGTCTAAACACACAGTCATGATTTTATTTTTGGTAAAAACATACAGTACAGAGAGAAAATTATGAACCTACAATATCTTATGTGATACATACAGAAGTCTCATATAAATCCCTCTACATTGATAGAGGAGGGTTCTGTATGAGTGTGTAGATAACATATGAATGTTTCATTATGAAATGTGTTTAATGCATTATACTGTATTGGTGATTCAACCTGTGAATACTTGTGAAGGGCATATTGTATGTCCCTGTGACATGGGACTGGCGCAAAGCCTGATGGGAATGTTGGAGGAGAGTCTCAGAGGGGGCAGGTCTTTGCACATCCCAACATTTACTGCCATTCCTTATGTAAATTATTGAAATGTATGATAATGTTTACCAAGTCCTTAGCCCGTAAATTAAAACGCACTGAAATTTCTATCATGATACTATTACAGAAAGGACACAATCAAAGATGTGTCTAAGAGAAGCAACTCAAAATGGATTTCCCTCTGTGAGCTTACGTGGCTCAAGTGTATCCTGACTGTACTATTTTTGTTCAAAATCCTAATCGCATCATGTATGGAAGAAAAAAAGAAGCACACTGACCTTCAATCAGTGCAGACTGCCCTCCAGTGGAGGCAAACTGTAACAGCACGCCTTACTTGGTCATTTCTGCCCGTAGCTGTGACAGCACAAAATATTAGGAAAAGCACCTGAGGTGAAAAAACACAATGAAAGGAATGTCGAATGTAGTTGAAATGAGCACAACGTTTTCTAAATTGGTGGGTAGAAAATCATAGTAAAAAACATTCCAAAGACTTTTCTTTAAAGATTGTAGGTGTTCAGCAAAGGGTAGAAGGGTACAAATGTGTGTTAACACGCACTTTTTTTAAAAGTGCAAAGACAGCCTTCAAGGAATCCTCCACCATTCCCTTCTGAATCCTAGAAAGTACTCCCTTATCCAACCTCCCTATTTTGTTTTCTTATCAACAAATGTTTTAGGTCGATTAATATATGCGTATTGGGTGCAAAGACTTGAAATAAGTTCTTGAAAAAAATATGACAAATCGGAGCAGATATTTCTATGCTATTATACTTCAGTGCGTATTTGTGTCCACATTTATAGTCATTGACATAACTATATTTTGCCAGAACACACACTTTTTTACATAACAAAAATATTGTGCAGTGCAGTGTTAAAAGGTATACTCCTCAACATCAGTGTGCCCTCAAAGAGGTTATACTCTTATATGGGTGTACAGGACAACTGTGCTAGCGCAGTTGAAACAAAGCCAAATTGCATCTTACAGTACTGTCTTTCCAACTTATCTGCCCCCTTCAACCAGTAGAACGAGTCCTTGCAAAATGTGTGCCATCTATAGGCCTGCTGTGCAGCAATTATACACTGAAAAACATCTCCCAGCTGAACCTGCGGGAGCTCTCCACTACAGATACAGACCACTGTATTCACTCATGACAAAAATAAAATAAAATAAACAAACATGCCTTCTATGTCAAAGGAGCTTGACTAAAATTTCCAGCGAGGGCTACTGAACAATTCATGAGGAAAATGAATGCATTTCATACTCCAATTTTATCTATTTACTCAATGATTCATCTGAATATATAATGTGTGTTTTTTACATTGCAGTGTTTGGCATGACTTTAGTATGAGGCATTAGTACAAATGCACCCAACGAGGGATGGCCAAGAGCCCTACACAAAACAGAGATTCCTTTCTCCTGGCTTACTGGCTTTCTGCTTAGCTGTGGCCACACGTGCCTGCTAACATCGTACTGTAAAAGGCAGATGCCACGTAAGTCCAGGCCAAAGGTGAGAGGGGGTTTTTGCCAGGGTTGGAAAAGAACACGGGGACAGATGGTGATAAAGGGCCTGACTGGAGTATGGTGGATGATTCCTTGTATGCTTGTGTGAGAAAGATGAGTGTTTACCTCTTAGCATTTACTGTACAACCTACAGTATGTATTAGGGGATCTAAGTATGCTTGCATGGTGGTGTGTACGCATGCTTGTCTGTGTGTCTCCTCAGCCCTTTCCCACAGTTCTGTTCTCTCGCCGATTGTTCGGCTCCATCCTTGGTTGCTGCTCCGCCCTCTTCCCCATCTCTGTGGTGCTGGGCCTTGGTACCCTCCAGTGAAACACTCTCTGGTAACTGAACAATGGGGTTGAGGCTGAACAACTGGAGATCCTGACATGAGAACATGCAATGAGGTACACTGCCATAACCAATAGTTTCAACATCCAGGGTCTGCCACCCTTCAGCTTAAAAGCGATGTTCAGCCCTGAGTAATTGAGAACTGTTGGGTCAGCTAGGGTGGAGCAATCATCCAACACACCATATGTATAGATATACATGAGTATGCAAACAACCAACTTGTTCATTGTTTACCATAGTAGCCAGAGTAGTTCCTCTCTGTTGTAGTGAATGAACAGCCATGTTAATAGTTAGTAAATGAATGAATAATGAATAATAAGTATTGTTAAACTAAAAAAAAAAAAACTAAGCAAAACAGCCAATACAGGGGTTCCTCAGGACCAACAAACATTACCACTGAACCAGCTGACTCAGGGGTGTCTCAATGCAGTTCTCATCCCCAGGCATGTCCTCAAGGGTCTCCATTTTTTTCCTTAACATATTGCATCCTGGACCACTCCTCGGCTGGGATTGTACCACTAAATTACCGTTTGCACATTTTGTTTTCTTGGTAACGATTACTCATTCTTATTTTTTTGGGGGGGTGGGGCATTTTTTTGTGGTAGTTGGCTGCCTGGCGTACGGTGCATCCTTTCTAAACACTGCTGACCTTTTCCAGATGTGGACACATGTCCAAATCAGGTGCAAATACACTGTGATTCATTCATTTTTGTGTGTGTGTGCGCGCGTGGGAGACTACGGTATATAGCATTATAGACAAGATTATGTACAACTGGGCTGCATTTCATCTAGTGGTGCTTTATGTCGTACAACGCAGAGTATTTATGCTTGCTTAACTGTGTCATTAGAATAGTAGTAATGACAGTTAATTAACCTAATTGGTTTTAATTAAGTCTACAAAGAGTCTATATGTACAAATCTGGATTTTTATGAAACATGCAGTATATTTTAAGTATTTCTACAGAACAATCACCATTTTGCCACATTCTGTATCTAGTGAAAGGGATTAGCTAGAAGCTGGTTAATAAGTGGGGTTTAGTTTTATATACTTTTCTTGTTTTCTTTAAATTATACACGGGTTTCAAGAGCTAAGCTACACAAGAGTGCAAGTGGAAGCCGTTTCTATACTGTACTGTGTAGTATTCAGGCTGCCACACTTTATACCATAAACAAGGTCACAAAGAAATCCCCTACAGAGAATTGCTTCTGTCAGGTTACCTGCCCAACTCCACATCCCTCGACAGCCACAACACACAGCAAGAGCGTTTGAACAGCAAGCTTGTTCTTCTCAGTCCTTGTTGTGCCTTGTTACTTTGGGTGCTTCAATCCAGCCATGGCAGCCAGGTCCGCAAACAACAATGCCAATGTCTTTCTTTACTTGTTTCATGTGCCAGCACACTCACCAAGACGATGACAACACCAAACAGTATTCTCCCTGTCTGTCTCCCAAAACCAAATCAAGCCAAGTTCTCAATTCTGTCAGCTCACACCTCAGTCGACAACGCTACTTACAGTCTTACAGTTTCATCTAAGTTGTCATCTACATGACTGTACTGTTTCCTAGTTACAGTGTTACAACTAAACAACACAGTGTGACAGAACCAAGCTGTGGGTTCTGTCAAAGACATAGGAGAAAAAGTAAGGCAATACTGAACATCTTCCGTACTTGAACGTAGGGTTCCTCATCTTTATTACGTTTGAGTAAGCTGAATCACAACAGCCCCAGTTGATTCAGCGAGTTACACTTAGCAGTTTGGATTGAGCTCAAAAGCGTTACTTTTGGACTGTTTGATGGATAGTCTTAACAGATGCCAGCCACGATAACGAACGATGTGGTCAATGATTGTTTTGTACTTTTGTCTATGCCTTTACATCTTCTTCTGTCTTGCAATGATGAATGATTTGTAGTGCCAAGACGTAAACTTTCTGTGTCGTTTGTCTCGTGTGAACAATACATCCTCTAGCCAAAACAATAATGCCTGCAGTTGGAATAAAACATGGAAGATGTCACTGATGACAAAATGCGCAAAAAAAATCACTTATGTTGCATTTTCTTACAATGGAATGATGAAACAGGCCCGATCACTGATTCACTTTTGAATAACCTCATTTCCTGGTTTTCCCGCCACCTCCCAGCATGCCTTTAGAACTCATTGTGAGGTGACCCGCAACATTTAGCATGTAAGTGCTCTCGATTGCACAACAAACCCTCTGATTTCTGCATTAATGTGTAGCAGCAGGTCATTGTAGTGTTTGACTTGGTTTAAGTCTGTACCTTTGTGTCATGACCATCTGTTTGACCATTGGAGCAGTATGTACAGATGATAAAATGGTGCATTTTCTTCTTTTACTTTTGATCCTTCTTTGATTTTTGTTAATAACCTGGTGCTGAATAAATACATTTAAAAGGTGCTACCACTATGGACTCCAGAGTCCACTTTTTGGCTTTCTGAGAGCATAGCCTTCCGGTTGACTGAGAGGGCCTGTGCCCTATAAACTTGCAGTCTCAAAATGCTCGAGAGCTTGCACCTCAAATCCACACAGTTTACAGCAGAACTCAGTGGTGCCATTTTAATTTTCCGATCTGCACAAAAAACCAACAGTTACTGTTCATACAGTGTTTATTATACAGGTTTCAGCATACAGTATGTTTTTGTTTTACTATGATTCAATCTGCACTAGGATTTTCTTTTTTTCTTTTCTCTGAGAGAATGAAACTGGTAGATGACAAAATGCATCTTTTGGCAAACGCACAGGAGCACAAATGTACTTCTGCTACTGGAATTTGGGTAAAAAAAAAAATATATAGAACGTGATTGCTGTGTTGTAAATTCCTGTCATCTATATGTCCTTAATCTGTGTGTATCTATTTTTGTTGTTATTGTAGAATTGGCTGTAATATTTTGTTTAAAAATGGATTTAATATTCCAATGAAGCGACTATGGTTGTCATATTAATTGCTGCTGATTTTTGAAATTGTTATCAAAGGTGTTGGGAAATATTGCTTTGTTTATATTCAATCAATTTCTAGATTGTGTTAGCTTGTTGGTGTATTTCACAAATCTATCAGGATACTCCCTAGACTATATGATTTATCCGGGGTATTCCAAAAGTTGGCACAATGTCAGTAAGCAAATTTGCTACAATCTGTAGCATCTTTATGAAAGTGTACTCATACAACCCATGTTGTGACTGAGAACATATAAGGAATTATTTATTTGTTGTTGTTAAATATAAAATGTAAGTAAATTGTTTCATGGAATCCCCGTTCTTTAAAAAAGCAAAACTGATGTCCTATTTTTGGGAACAATATGAATATTATTAATAACATATGGTGCTAAAGTTCTTTTTGTATGTTTTGGTTTTTAGATGAAAAGAGAAATATTATGCTGAAAATGTAATGTTAAGCCTTACTGTAGATTCATATATCAGACTGTTCATCCCAGAAGAGAAAAATAAATATAGTATTTGAAAGTGCAATATATCAGTACTGTATTCACATGCACGTTTCACATTTCTACAGATGAAAGCAGTTACGATATATGGCTGCAAAGGTCTAACACATTTTGGGCTAAAGTTTAGTGAATGTGTCCTAATATAATGCTACACAGTAAACGTTGTAGCGTGTGATTAGTGCATCTTGAAACTTTTAAGCCCTGCACGTCTACATAGGTGTTTTCATTGACTTTGATTAGACCTCTGCAGGTTGAAGTTGTGTGGCGTTATGCTGGGAATGTTTCCACCAAACTGATTTACTAATAGGAATAATAAAGGCCTAAGTTATACGACATAAACAACAACAAAACTACAAAATGAGAGAGATGACAATCAACCTGAGACAAACAAGTGAAAACACCTGTGTGGTTTGACTAATGGCTGCGTTAGGGCTTTTAACATGGGTGCACTAGATTAAACCATTTTGCGAATCATTTCACTAACCACCACCACTAATTATGAAGGAATTTATTTTGCACATTGGAACAATAATTAAAATATAGATGTTGAGACATGGGCATAGCTTACTTTTTCTTTTTTAACTTGCAGGGGCAGTTCTAGGGTCAGTGGATATCTGGAGGATGAGCCTGGGGGTCATCCTTTGATGGACACATTTTGTAAATGCAATATGATTCACTGAGAACTCCTTTTTTATATACTGTACATAAAATGAAAGTCAAATCAGGCCCCACAGACCTAAACACCAGGTTACTAAATGTAATACTTTTGCAGATCCTACTCTGCCGCATTGATGCCCACATGTATTGCTATTTGCAAATGAGTTTATCAACTGTATTTTCATATTTGAACACAGAGCTTTAACATAACAGATTCAGACACAATACCTGTAGTTTAGCATTTAATCCTTACAGTTAACTTTTTACAGGACGAAATCACAAATCACCTAAAGAGGCCATCAAAGTGACATTTCCTGACCATCCCAAATACTTCAAACCAATAGAAGACGCAATACCCTTCACCTGCTTTATACACAAGTTTAGGAAAATAAAGACAGAAGAATATGACATGATTAAAAAATAAATACCACTGACAGTTACTGGATGTGTGCAGAGCTTACCCTTCTTTTGTTGGAACTCGTCCAGCCAACCTTGTGAGTGACTGGTCTCTTTTACACACTCACATCCTCGTGCTGCATCTATGCATGTTTCTGTCTTTCTACACGTCTCATCTGCCTCTCTCTCTCTGTTGCTGTCTTGTCTGTCTACATTCCTGTCCTAGTAAAACAGGGATAGTAAACAGTCATTGTAAACAGCGTATCAAGACAGACACTTAAAACTGTCTCGACCCTCAAAATTTAGATTTATCTAAGCAGGAAAGTACACGTGTAACATTACCAACGGCCGCTTTACATTTAGGTGTGCCACTTAAACAGAAAAGAGCCACCCATGCCTTTTCTGATATTAAAAGTAAAAAAGCCTATTGTTTATAATTAAGCAATATACAAAAAGTGAGATTTGGGGCTTTCCTAAAGAGATTTGGGGCAGAAGTGTCACAAATTCAAACTCTTGTTGTGATAAAGCTGTTATAAGCAGAGGGGCCTGTAGCAAGCCAAAACAAAACAAATAAATAAAGCAATATAAGTAGCAATGAAACAACGAAATTACATTTACAGCTAAAGTTAAGATATGTTAAAGTCCAGTCACTTATGCAAAAGTCAATCCATGTCTGGTTTCATGGCTATAATTCTTTGGTCTGAAGTGAGTCTCTGTCATTGAATACATTTATTATTTTTTTATTCTAGTTAACAACATGAAAACCTGCCTGTCAAGTGACACTACAGTACGGCTTCGTCAAACTGGCTTCTCTGCCGTATTATCACTGTAAGACACAGCAGCAGCAGCTGTTTTGGTTTGTTAAAAGCAAAGCATGCTGGACCACAGTTCAACGCCCAAAATGGCGGCACGATTGAAAAGTTTTGCCTGTTTTACCCGAGTTTGTCTTCTTTACAGACTATTTATTTAGTTGTTTTAGCGGCACTGAAGCATACCATTTTCAAACTGGTGGCACGCCGGCATTTTTTCTCATGGTTGTGGAATAAGGCGAAAATCAGGATGGCGTTTTGCTGTCAGCTCAAATTCGGGCATCACTTTACCAATGCTAGGCTAGGCTAAGCTAGGCTAGCAAGCTAACTGCTGTCAGATGAGTGCTGGTTAAAAGCTTAGGTAGTTATGTCTTGTCTCACCTGGATCTCCACGCTGAACTGAATATGAAGAAGAGGACCTTCACATAGAAATGGAGGAAGATGTGAAAAAAGTGAAAAAGGTAAGTCGGGCAATTGACATACTTTGTAATGCAAGTTGACTAGCTAGCATGCTAACTTAGTATACTAACGCTAGCTAGTTCTACCAGGCGAGCTTAGCTGTTAGCTGGCTAAGTTTAGCCAACTATCAAGTAAATATCAGCGGACACGGGCAAAGCACTCACGATAACACGGACAGATTCATTGTCTTTTCTATCTACCACCGTTGTTTTAAATGGGGAAAAAAATATGTAACTTACCGAATGGACATTAAATAAAGGTAACATACCGGTAGTTAAGTTAAGGCGCAACAGATTGAGCCTTAAAGAGTGAGTTAAGTGTTGCAAGTTAAGTTGAAATCGTTACCGTCTCATTTCAGGATTACCGTTAATTCTATTAATATCAACTTCAACACTCTTTGCATTGCTCGCTTTGTAGTACCTTAAAATGTGTTCAGATGTGGTGAATGTACTGTGTCAGTATTCTCTAAAAGGTAATGAAAGCACAGCCAGGTTTCCCAGAGTAATAACCCTCGTTGTTACGTGCAGGCATGGGTCATGGAAGATCTGTGTGCTCAACATCAGCTGTCAGAGGCAGCAGTTATCAGTGTCAGTCATGCTAAAGGGAATCCGCACTCTGCCCTCTCTCACACATGCAGTACATACACATACTACCTAATGATCCCGTTTGATATGGAGGCAGATCTTTATGTTCAGACACATAGCTGACATTTTCTTTCATCTTTTCTTCCTACTATGTCTTAGAAGAGACAGAAGAGACATTTCGCCTCTGTTCTTTTGGTTGGCACAGGAGGAAACTGAAGGGCAGCAGGATACCACCAAATATAGGCAGGACATGACACTGACAAGCTCTCACAGCCTGAGCAGTGTAATGAGGAGTGAAGTGTCTTCTGTTAACATCTGTGTTGTGATTGGTGCTGGTCATTCTATCCTTTTTTCGTGACAAAAACACTAACGTTACCTCCCATCTATTTCCGCCTCCTCCATGATGTGAAGGGAAATTTGGACGGAAATTAAGTGACATCCTAGTGTTAAGAAGGTTTGTTGTGGCAAGGAAATGTTTTTCTCAGCAATGTTAAGTAACCCAAAGTCTGCTCTTAGTAACTTTAAAACCTCCACTCAAAGTACCTTATCTCTAATGATAAGTTGCATAGTTAGATAGATCCAAAGTAAATATATTGCCTAGCAGCATTTTGGCTTTTTGTAAAGTCAGATATCCTCGGGTGGAAAAAAAATAAATATATTTTTTTTCCTTTTAAATCTCAGTAGAAATTAATGTTTTCAGTGAACAGCTTTATGAAACTGGTTATGATTTCTTTTATACTGGTCAGGGTTGATGATCTTTACTTTTAGGGATCAGTGTCACCAATACGTACAGTTCTTGTTTGTGCCACTTGGTGGTGATAGTGAACAGCATTTGCCCCAGATGTATTTTTATATTCACACTATGGAGTAATATATTATTACACAGGTTCAAGTGAAAGCTCAGACATCTTCACATGATAACATGATAGACTGAGTGTTGCTTTCACTTTGCTAACTCATTTTTAGAAAAGCTTCCTACTTGTCAGAGAGTCTCTGGGACATCATGAAATTCAGACAGATATTTTGCACACAAATTCTGGAAACTGTATCTGGAGAAGTTAAGGAATTTCACAGCTGAATTACCTTACAGGAACATAGCAGAGCCAATGCTGTCTTGACTCACACATACACTGTATTAGCTTCAGCCCAGCTGGAGTGGTGATGTCCTACAAACACTACCAAATGAAGAATGGGGGACAAATAGGTCTTAGATTACAAGAGATGGTGATTATTTGTAGGATTGGATTGTCATTCTCATGCCCTGTTGTTTAACACTGAATATGGTTCAGTCAAAAACAATATAAAAGCGGCAGTGTTTTCCTTGTCTCAGCATGTTCCACATTTTAACTCCTCATACACTTGGTACACAAGTTTTCCTGCATTGTTCTTGAATGTGAGAAAGTTCGAAAGTCCACCTGCACTTATTGTCACCCTGGCCATCACAGCACAAAGAAGCCATACACTGTCCTCCTCACTTATGTTTCTTTGTAAACAGACTTTCACCAAAAAGACACTTGTTCATCTTGAGGCCATTCACTGGGGTCAGCTACAGTAGCTCCTATCTCACATTTCACAAGGAAGAGCCATAAAATGTTAATGTACTTGTCTTCACAAGCTACGTACTGTTGAATAATGCACTGATACTACAGTAACCCTATAGTTTTCCTGTTGTAGATACTGCAAGCAAACATTGTCTAGATGAAGTTTACTCTTCTTGCTTGATTTTATGCTTGTAGAGCAAAAGTTGTTACATTGACCTTTTCATAAGGTGGCTAAAAAAAAGGAGATAAGTCCTATAGAGTTGCGTCATATTGTCTCCACTTTTTGTCTTATTGAATCTGCAGTTTAATCAGCATTGCAGATGCGACATCTGTGGTTAGCATAACAGAATATATTTCTGTGGTTTAGCAGCGATGTGTATGGACCATCAGTTGCAGAGCTGAGTCCTGAGTGAGTGATCATCACATCACATTAAAATATGAAGATGTGGAGTAAAAGTGATTATCACCGCTCACTCTCATTTGTCTGTCTTCAACATCTGTGAAGCAGTTTTCAAAACAACATGAGAAGTCTGCTGCAGTTTTTTAAGCGTTTTCAGTATTAAAAGCATGAACGCGCGTGTCATCACAGGAAGTTGTGGCTAGTCCTCTTCCTGTTCTTGTGCCTGAGTATAAAGACAGAGACACTACCCTTCCTCTGTGACAGGGTCACACCCCTCACATACACACTCAGGTTGTGTTTGATCCTGTATGTCTGTCACCAGTCAGCAGCTGCCTGTGTGTGTGAGCAGAGGGGACAGGTGACTAGCTTAGATAGTGTGAGCGTAGCAGCGTCCGTGGCCAGGCCGTGTACTTGCCGTTGAATAGGCGACTTCTTCAAGCGCGTGCGTTCATGGAGAACGAGGTAGGCTTTTTAAAATGCTTTGAATCTAGAGACATTTTACCAGTTGATACAAAAGCTAAATAATTATGTAATTTCATGTTTGTTTTTTTTACTGGTTATTTGCAAGAAAAGAAATGAAAAATAAACAGAGAAATTAACTTGTAGCTGCATTTGCAATTGCTTTACAGTGTTTCCAGCCCATTGCAACTAAACCAAATGTCTATGCTGTTGCATAGAAACAGATAATGCCAGTGGTTTATAATTTTGAGAGTCTGAAATGCTACATATCTGAGTCACATTTCTTACTGCATTTTGGGAAGGCGGCTTGACAATCTTCTAATTTCTCTTAACCCCGCTCTCTTTGTCTTCATTTACTAGCCTGGTATCGTGTCTCCGTTCAAGCGAGTCTTCCTGAAAGGAGAGAAGGGGAGAGACAAGAAGGCCCAGGAGAAAGCCACTGAGCGCCGGGCCCTCCACACCTTCTCGCTCTCTCAACCTGACCACCGCATTGACCCCGACATCCTGCTCAATGACTACATTGAGAAGGAAGTCAAAGTGAGTGTGACTAGCAGAGATATAAAGTCCCTCCCCTTATATATTAATAATATTGTAGTACCATTCACTTAAGAGGAAATGATGATTTATATGATATTAGGTTACGGTATGTTTTGTTTTTTCTTGGATTCTTATACAACTCTTAGTAAAAAGTTTGTGCATGTTCTGTCCTGTCCAGTACCTGGGGCAGCTGACATCCGTTCCAGGATACTTGAACCCATCGAGTCGCACAGAAGTGCTGCAGCTCATTGACACTGCAAGGGTAAGTATCTGAAGAAGAAGATTTAACCTGATCCATCAGTTGGTTGCTCTCTTTCTCTTGCTTTTTTCAAAACCAGTTGGATAGTTTTTTACATAACTGACATCATTAATAATATTAAATTAAATTCCTTAAATAGTTAAGTTCTGTTCATGTAAACATAAGAAAACAGATGATAAAAGCTTTAATTCTTATACTTACTGATGGTGAACTGAAATAATAAAGTTGTCAGATATGGTATTTATAATTTCTAGCATAACGGGGATGATTACCCACTTTGTATACCTGTGTGATTCTCAGAAGTCCCATCAGTTGGCAGGCCAGCTGACCTCAGAGCAGGATGCAGTGGTGAGCTTGTCGGCGTACAACATAAAGCTTGTATGGCGCGATGGAGAAGACATCATCTTGAGAGTGCCCATCCATGACATTGCTGCTGTCTCCTACATCAGGGACGACTCTTTGCACCTCGTGGTGATCAAAACAGGTAAGAAATAACATTTAATGGTTCCTGTTAGTGTTAAGTTGTTGTCAGTGTTGTCAGGTCCCTCTGGTTCTTTGTCCTTATGGCATTGCACAAGGACAAATTAATTAACAGGGAATAATAGGGATCTGATCATTTTAAATCCAATTTTTTAAAAAGTGCTTAACTGATCTTTCAGGAGAGGAGCTAGCAATAATGTAAAATTATTTTGTAACTCACATAATGTGGCCCAATAATGAAGAAAGGTTTAGATTCATATATTTCAAAAATGTCCAAAGTAGTGTCTGCTAAGTTGACAACATTTCAACAGCTTGACTGTGTATTTTTCTCTGTTTTTCAGCCCAGGAGTCCGGAGGTTCTCCTTGTCCCAGCTCGTGTCCAGATCTCAACAAGTCTCAGACCCTGAGCTCCTTGTCAGAGAGTGGAGCTGTGCTGGTGGAAGTCTGCTGTCTGCTTGTGCTGGCCGTTGATAATAAGGTATTATTTTGCATCTGCGGCTATGTTTACTGCATGCATGTTGCTAAATGGAAACACAGGTGAGAACAATGCTTTTCGCACCAAGATGCACACCAAATGAACTTACTGAGACTGCTTTAAAATGTTAATTTAGATGTCCTGCAGTGCTGTTTGTTAAAAGTTCCCTGTGGAGTTTTAGACCTGTATTAGCGCTATTGAGCTGCTTTTCTATGAGTGGGTCCCCCTTTTGTTTATCCCGTGCACACGCACACACTTGGGTGACACGATACACAGTCCTACCAATGATGTCACACTATTCCACTGATCAACAGGTAGCAGTAACACATCAAGATACAGTATGCTGCAATGCACCAACAAAGGAAGGGAAGAAGAAGACAACAAGCTAGTAAACACGGATGTAAACAATGCTAGATTTCAAATACTTTAAAAAAATCAGCTTTGCGAATGTTTTATGAGGAAGGGAATGCACTCAACACATTAGATAATGCGGACATCATGGCAAAAACATGTACTGTCATGAATTAGCAGAAGAGTAAATTGTTAATAGCCAACTTCTATGTCTTTCAGGCAGCAGCAGAGGAGCTGTGTCTTTTGCTCAGCCAGGTCTTTCAGATCGTTTACACAGAATCCACCATCGACTTCTTGGACAGAGCCATTTTTGATGGCGCAACTACACCTACCAGACACCTTTCTCTATACAGTGGTAACGAAAAAAACAACTGAATGAGACTCATTTTACAGATAATTGGTTTTATTTTATTTTTTAACAAGCTTAACAGGTATGTTTTTGTAAAATTTGATATGGTGTAATACGTGTCTGTTTTACCCTCTTCTCAAGTTACTTATGTGTCAGAACTTAAGTCAGAGATGAACCGGTGAACATGTACTTTTTTTGCTATTATTTTGCAGATGACTCTTCAAGCAAAGTGGATGTTAAGGAGGCCTTTGAAGCGGAAGCCAGCACATTGTAAGTACATGGTTGAAGAGTCCTACCTCGATGATAGGTTTCCATTTTGGGCACAGTGATCAAGAAAGATTTTGACACAGGCGTGCAATCTTTTCTCAGTCCTTTCCAGGGCTCTATGGAGGCAGAAGAAAACTCTGCATCCGCTTCCACCCCAGCATCCCCTCAGACGAAGACCGCGAGTGAAGGAGAGCTCAGCACCACTGCTGCAGAGCTGCTGCAGGACTACATGACCACAGTATGACGATTTCACCCTCTTTCTTTGTCCCTTTCTGTTTTTTAAGAATAAGACTTTTTTTTCAAGCTATATTAATTCTTGTTTTGATTTTTCAATATCTTTTTCTTCTTCTAGCTGCGGACAAAACTGTCATCACAGGAGATCCAGCAGTTTGCTACCCTGCTCCATGAATACCGTAACGGTGCCTCCATCCATGAGTTCTGTATTAACCTGCGACAACTCTATGGGGACAGCAGGAAGTTCCTTCTACTTGGTACGGCCACTCTATTGCCCCAAAAGTTAAGATACAATGATCTTGTGTAGCTAGACCTCCATATCATCAAGCTCAACAAGATGTCAAAGCACCAAATTAGGTTAGAAAAGGAGATTAATAGTAGGCTGTTGTTATACAGTTAAAATTAAAACATTTGTTTGTACGAAACCAAGTTTTGTTTCTGGAACCAGGCATTGTCAAAGTCACTGGACTTTGTCAAAAGTCTCTTTGACCCATGTTTTGA
Source organism: Macquaria ambigua (assembly GCA_008360985.2). Classification (NCBI taxonomy): domain Eukaryota; kingdom Metazoa; phylum Chordata; class Actinopteri; order Centrarchiformes; family Percichthyidae; genus Macquaria; species Macquaria ambigua. The sequence continues at coordinate 309,932 of VMKM01000443.1, read as the reverse complement.
TTTCCAGACCTCTGAGCTTTTTAAGGTAAAGGTCCGGCTGCGTGAGATTAGTTTTGTGTGGATTAACTGAAAACTGGTCTAATGAAAAATGTTAGTAGAAGAACACAACAAGCATACTAAAAAGTAACATTCCAACTTCAAACTGTGTTTTAAATAGTATTTATGGTAGCATGATGTAACAAATCTCTCGAGTGTCGATACATCACATATTTTATCTTCACATAACCAGATGTCAGGGAGTGCTTGCTAACTGAGTACCTGTTGCCACTGGAAATCCTTTTCACTGCGTAAGCTTTGTTTTCTGTCCAATATGTTGAACTGGCCTAATCTTTGGTCATGGTTACACCGGTGTCACTTTCATTGTTCAGTCACACTGGGATGTAATAACTAACACTAAGTAGTTGCTCCCAAAATGGATTCATGTGCTGATGTGGTCTGGTTGTGACTGGATGTTGGGGAATAGTGAGGCGAACAGTCGACAGCAGTGTCACAGTCTGCTTGGTGTTAAAGCCACACCTCAACCGTTTCAGACCCACTTTCATCTCTCCACATTAAAATGTGAGACTTTATAAAAAAACAGTATGTGAGTAAAACTGCTGTCTGCACTACTGTCTCCTCAATAATATAAATCCACCTGCATGTTATATCACAATAAGTGTAACACAATCATATTTGTTGTAAATATGTGCTAAAAAGACAGATGTCATGCTAGACACAGTCCGTGACCAAATGCATTATAATGTGCCCCTGCAGGCCTGCGTCCCTTCATACCAGAGAAGGACAGCCAGCACTTTGAGAATTTCCTCGAGACCATTGGTGTGAAGGACGGCCGAGGCATCATTACGGACAGCTTTGGTCGTTACCGGCGCACAGCCAGCTCCGCCTCCGACTCCACCACCAACGGCAACGGAGCAGCCGGAGGAAGCGTTGCCTCCGACGAGGGCCAGGAGGCCTCTGAGGGAGACGAATGGGACCGCATGATCACTGATATCAGTAACGACATTGAGGCCCTCGGCTGCAGTATGGACCAGGAGGGAGTGACGCCCTGACGTGGTGAGCAAAGGGAGCTGAGGACACGGAATGGCAGCCAATCCTCAAATGAACAGTAGACATGAGCTGAACGGATCAGATGAAGGTGGTCCTTAGCACTGACCTAAGATTTGGTTAATTGTATTTTCCTCTAATTGTCAAGAGGACGTTCCATAGTCCCTACGCACTCAAGGAAAACCTCAACCCATTACCACAAAAACATGAAGTCAACAAATGCACTTATGCAGACCCTGTAGATGACATGCAATCAGTTTTTGCATTTCAGAGGGATTCATAGTCTCTGATATATTTTTAAAGTTTCTTTGATTTTTGTACTCATTTATTGGCAGTATCTGCCACTGCTGTCAGCAATGTAGCGGAAATATCCAGAGTCTTTGGGGATATTTCAGTCTGAACACACTCAAAGACTCTGGAGAATCCATCAGAGGACTGTGTACATGTTTTAGAAGGTTAAGACTGAGGCTGTACTGGTTTGTGCTTTTGTATTACTATAGGTCAATCAGCTTCATCCACCAGGAGGACTTCACATTTGTGTGTTGCTGTGAGAGTGTAACATTTTTCTATATATAATTTTGTTTTTCAGTAAGTTTTGTGTACCACTTTGTTTTACACTATCATTTGTTATCAGTGTTTACTCATTTATATAATTTTGCCTTATTCAAACTGACCAAGGAAATGCTGTAAAAACAAAAATTCTCATTCAATTTAAGCGATTGAGTGGGGACTGTATTTGACAAAGCCAGTTAGGTTATGGCTGATGTAAATTTATGATTTTTCTTATGACTGTTCTTCGCCTGCAGGTCATTCTTGTTATGTCTTGTGACATCACATGTATCTGTCATTGTGCCTTTACACTGCAGTACTGCTGCCAACTGTCTGTCACACACAGACAGGTAATTATGAACTGTAACTACAGTCATTGAGCAAATCATGGTTATTAAATAACAGCTACTTTACACTGGTTGTCTGTTTTTTGATGTGAGGTCTTTTGGTGTCTGCTGCATTATCAGCAGTTGAAGTGAGACTAACCTCATTTAATTAGACTTTCATACACCAAAACTGTATAAAAGGTTTTGTAATCTGATTATGATCCTCTCTGACTGATCATCTGCTTGGATGCACCTAAGCTGCTGTGGAACTTCAGTTTCATCAAAGCAATCATGCTGGATGCTTCCCTCAAAGTTGGGGATTAGTTTTGTGAGTGTGAGGGACTAGAAATTGGCAGGAGAATTTGCGTTGAGCACATTCCGTTCTGTAAAGCCACTCACCAGGTTTTTAAACCATTTCCTTCACAGATCTACTTTTATATGATTTTCCTCAGTAAAAATCCAACTGGAATCAAAAGATGTTTGTCCGTTGTTTGAGTGTCTCATGTTTGTTGTGGGAATGGAGCAGAGGTACAGGAGTGCGTGTACTGACTGGAACACTACACCTGGGTTCAAATAGCCACTTTGGCTTGAGACGCTGTCTGCCTCGGACAAAAGGATGAGATAATCAAGAAGCCTATGATCTCACTGAGCTCATCACACAAGCAAACTATTCTTGGTTAGTTGTACCTGTTTGCGACAATGCTGCTTCATTGTTTTGGTACAGAAGGAGAGTAAATGATTGTTTCTGACATGGTCTTAGTGTAACTGAACCGTGTCTGCTTTCTCACAGTACGTGACTGGATCCTAATTGGCCTCCTGTAAACTCTCATCTTAATCCAGTTGTAGCCAGAACACAATGACTCATTACAGTGCCTTGTTCGAAGCAAGTAATTATTAAATAGATCAGTTGGTTTAATTAAGTCATTAAAAGATCCCCTGCTGTTTTATAAAGAGTTTGCCAGTTATCTTTACAACAACGACTGGAGCCCCTGTAGTGCCACTATAGTGACTTTATCACCTTGCATGAGCATGCCTCATGAAGAAGAATCAGATGGGTGTTTGTTTACTTGTTTCACTGAAAACATCATTGTAATCAGGAATGAAACTTGAGGTTTTAGCCATAATGGTAAGTGGATTAAATGTAGAAGTCTGTGACTACACTGGATAGGCAAATTCAAATGGATGTATTAGACAATGATTGAAGAAAATCTGATAATTTGCTGTCCATTTTTAAATAAATTTTACTCAATTTGAGTTTTGGTTTAGCTTCATGGGAACAAAGCCTAAGTAGAAACATCATGCAATAACCTCCCTTGACTTTTAGCAAGTTGATACTTTCAAGTTTTGGTTGAACATGTCCTGAATCAAAATACTTGTAAACTTTAAAGTAGCTAACACCAATATTTTTTAATTTTAACGATGGATGACATGACTACTTGTGATGTATAAGGAGTTGCTTGTAGTGGTAAAACCACAGAGAATTATAACCTGACTGCAGCTCTACTCAGTTCTACTGAGCGATTTAGCATCTTTCAGCTCATTGTTTTGGTTTTACAATCCATAACTTATTTTCTGCCCGTAGCAGGCGGCGGTTTTCAGCTAAAGAAATCTCTGATACATCCACTGTATGCTACCTGCCCAGCACCAAACAGCAAAGGCAACAACTAGCTGAACATATTGGAGCATTTAGCTGCTAAAGAGCCAGATATTTCCTTCAGGAGTTGGTGAAGACCAAAAACAGAGCTGAAAGGAGAGTGAATATTAGACTTATTCACCACGTGGCCTCAAGCACAACTCCAAATTAATGCTAATGGTGCTGGTTGTTCCATGTTTGCTGGATGTGCTAATAAGCAACTGTTTGCTAACAAGCTCAACATATCAATTAAAAAGGTAATAATGTGTCAATGTTGTGTCTACAGCTTGTTTTTGCTGCCCCCAGGTGGCTTAATAAATCATGTAATTAAAGTTTAAACAAATTCAAATAATATATAGCTTCAAATATATAAAAAACAGTAACCTCTGATTCACTTAAGACCCTGTTGCCCACCTGCCAAATCTTACACAGAGCACACACACAGCCTAATCCAAAATGAAAAGGAATCTGCAAGCAAGGGGCTTTTTCCCCAAATTAATATCCCACATAGAAAGCTATGGTTTAAAAGCTATTTTCAGCTCCTGGACGTGATTAATATGTGTCCAGGAGCTGGTCCAAATGTTCCTCTGACCTTATAAATCTATTTTCCAACAACCAACACAGTCAGAATCAGTGTCTCGACACTCCAGGGGTTTAATTGCATGGTCAAGTTTAAAGCCTCATGAGTCTGCAATGTGCCTTCTTTCTCCAACAAAAACAGTCTGACTTTGCTCTTATTTCCACACCATTAAAAATGAAGAGTGTCATGTTAAATGTTTTCCAGTAAATCGCTGATAGAGTGGTCAAAGTTCTAGCTTTGCAAAGGGTCACGAATGAGGAAATAGGAAATTTTGTCATGACATCATCCAGGTGAGCATCCAAAAAAAAAAAGCAAAAATGAGGAACAACCCATCAACTGAAACACTGCAGTTTGTCTAGTTATTGTGTTCTTCTCTGGGCTGTGGTGTTCTGGTCTTCAAATGTCTCATCCTTACAGTAAATCTTTGCTGAGATGGGATGTACCGAGACACTCCTACACAAAGGCTCGGCGTGAGATGCAGTCTGGGATTCTTGCCAGTCTCACCCTGTGGTTCACCTTGGTGAGGTTTCTGTCAGCCATTCATGCTTGAGTTTGCAGCTCAGTCACGGTGAGAACTGCATCTCTGTGGTGTTACATCTGTTATATTCCTGGAACAGGATGGCAGCTACATTCCCAGTTGAGAACATCAGAAAAAAACAAAAGGTGAAGATAGCAATTAACTGACTGCATCCCTCTCTAAGATGCATAAAAATCTAACTGGAGCAAAGTCTTCACATACCATAATTTCCCTTAAACTGATTGCAGAGTTTACTGTAGAAGCGTTTTTCATGACTTTTCCAAATTAGCCTAAACCAACTGCTTATACTCTCAACATGATGCCTAATTTTTGCATCCGGACTGTATCTGGTCTTCATGCTTCAGCAGCAGAGATAGTGCCTGATTTTATGCCTGTCTAGTCATTTTGTCATGCAAATGAGATGGTTTAGGCATGAAATTAATAAAATGGCAAATTCCAGGGACAGCTGTTGGGCAGAACTGGAATCTAAACAAGCACAAAGTACTTTTTGTTTTTCATTTTCTCTGGAACAAACTGTTTCTTGGATTTATAAATGGTTGCACAGTATTTATTCCATTGTAATAGCTTAAATATAATTTTTTAAAAAGTATTCTGGTTGTGCAGAAAAAAGAAATGAAACCATCTTGATCACCAGCAGCTTGTTAGAAATAGTATGTGATAGCCCCTTTGGCAGCCTTTCAGTCAAAAGGAGTTGTGGCTTTCAGCAGCGATAAGCTCACATAAAGCTGGAGCTCATGCATGAAAATCTGAGGCTCAGGAAAGTCATTCATGACATGCCACCTCAGGCCCTCCAGATGGAGAGGGACACAGGGATCAGCGAGTGGGTTACACTGACTCTCACATGCAAAACCCCATGACCCCCACGCTCATGTCTTCACACATAACCCAAACTGTGGGAGCTCGGGCTATTCCCAACTGTTGTGCAGTGTGCACAGATGACAGCTATTAGCAGAACAAAAGCATTAGGACAGAAATGACAGAGAAGCTCATTTGAAGAAAAGAGGTGAGATATCCAATTAATGTCATTTTCCAAAGCTTGAAGGAATAATTAGGAAGGAAATACAGTTATTCATTTCGTTTTGAGAGTATCAATCTCCTCATCTAACTCCCTCCCAAACAGCAAATAAGCATTTCCCAAAATGTCAAAATATCACAAGGAATCCTAAAACAACAGTAGTTGTTTTTTAGAGCAGGTAAGATATTGGGGACATAGCAGGATATTCCATTAAGATATAGCAGGATATTCCATTAAGATATTTTATTAAAAGCCCTCAACACCTCCAGGAAGCTTAAGGGTAACTTTAGGTGTTTAAATAGCCCACAGTGATGTACACTGCTTCTAAGTGCAAAAAGATTGCTGGTTCAGTGTATCTAAGCATCTTTATTGCATATGCCTCATCTCCCAAATCCTTCCATGGTTCAGTGAGCACTTTAATACACAGCGTACTGATGAAAGACTCCCTGCTTATCCTGTGTTTGAGTGACAAGTCTTACCACAAGAGAACATAAGAGGCCACTGGTGAGATTTTGTTGTGATGACAGCTAATTAAAGGGTGAAAAAGTAATGCATCCAACTTCTTGATGGATTATTTATTTCCAGTACATTTGTGAAAACATACCAGCACTAACAATGACTCAATTAAGATAGGCCAGGCCTGCCATATTTTACCAAACCAGTTAAGGTACAGTATGTTCCAGGTGATTATAGGCTTAGTAACACAAGATCAAATTGACATAGCTGACACACTGTTCAAGGGACACTGCAAACTGCAGACAATACAAAAGTATTGTGTTGGTACAAAAAGCTAATCATATAATGTTGGAACAGTCTGAGCAGTAGTAGTCACCAATGTTAACCATGTTGTTTCAGTGGTAATCTGCTCTATCTGTACCAAATTAGATGTGGCGTGAGAGCTTTAAAGCTGTGCTTTTGTGCAGATTGTATTATAGTATATCTGGGCCGCAAGGAGGGGCATCTCAAACCCTGAAACTCCTTTTCGCTGTTGCGTGGTCTGTGCATTGGGACTACTTGACTCAAATTTCATACGCTCACATTTCAAATGCAAACCCCCACAACCCAAAAGAAAATTAGTAAGGAAAGGTTACCTCCAAGGATATATCCCATCATAACTGCCGACAAAACAGAAGGCTCATAACAAGATCCGCAGAATCATGTCATTTGGTACACAGAGATCTAGATGAATTATAGTTCAGTGTTTATCCATGAAACTAAATCATGCTTTTGTTTCAAACAGACAATGTCGTCTCAAACGGTTACTTTCAGGCTGGAACTCAACAATTAGAGCATAAAAAGGGCAAAGCTCCAACCAAGAGCTAAATACATCCTCACTTATAAGAAGCAAACTTCTGCAAAATACTTGAAACCAACTAGTGCAATCGGACAATCATTATAAAGAATAAATAATTTTCATCATATTCTACAAAAAAGCAATGTTGGCTAAATTGATACTACTATGCACTAACTCTAATATGCATCGGATATAGTATGGTGTACAATTTGTATCAATATTAAGGCATCTTTTTAAAAGCACAAAATATTTAGATCAAGATCCAGGACAAAAAAAAAAGATTGACTGTCACTGAAAGCATCATACAGAGGTCTGTATGCAGTAAAAATATATTTAAATATTTAATCTGTGCTTATAGATAGAAACCACGAAAGTCCCAGCAAACAACTAAAGTATATGGAAATATATAGGGTAACTGGTAACAGTATCACCGATAAGTGGACAGGAACAAGCTTGAGATTGTTTAACTTTAGTTTAAAAACTGCAAGTATTCTGTTTCAAGTCATGATGGTCCTAAAAAGTCTAAAATCTGCTGTGGTTTTAAGACAGAGAGGTTTCTGTATATAGCTGCCATGTATAGTTGAGTGGCAAAAACACTATATATGAACCTACTACACTCAAGTTCTTCTTTCTAAATAATATACATTACCTAAATCTCTCTTTGATTATAGGGACTGTAAAACAGGGTTTATATCTAGGTTCATCCTCACAACATTGTGGCCTAAATGCACAAAGGATTTCACCACTATCTAACATCTGGCCATGGCTGGCATGTTGCACTGGAGCAAAGATAGTATTAGCTCTGTTTTCAGGATTTTCTGCCTGAAGTGCGATCACTGCCACTAGCAGAGCGAGAAACGGCGAGAGTTAATGTTCATCTTGGTGACGCCGATGAGCCTCAGCGGGGCCGAGAGGCCGAGCCCCGGGGTGACCGGACATTCGCACAGCAGGTCGGACAGCTCGTCCCGCTCCTCGAGGCCAAAGGTGGCGTCATTGAGCATCCGGCGATGCAGGTGGCACGTCTGCTCTATCTTCAGCTTGTTGATGTCGTTCCGGAGCCGCATGAGCTGCCTCGCCAGCTGCTGGTCCTGCAAGCGCATGTCTGTCTGATGGAGAGAAACAGACAACAGGGGTGCTCAAACAATCGGCTGATGATTAATTTATTAATCTTTTAATCAACTAGAATTTTCCACGGATGGAGTCGCTCAGTTGTGGTTTGTGGTTTTACTTTGTGATAAGTGGTGAGTTTTAATGCTTGTAGGCAGATTTTTTTACCTTCAGACAGAGCCAGGCTAGCTGTTACCCCCTTTTTCCTGTCTTTATGCTAAGCTAAGCTAAGCTAATCATTTCCTGGCTGTAGCTCCATATTTAGCATGAGATTGGTATCAATCTTCTCTTCTAACCCTGGGCAAGAAAGCAAATAAGTGTACTTTCCAATTTAAAATGTCGAACTATATCCTCTAAAAACAATTTTTAGTTATATGCTGAACTGTTTTTACTTCTTAGTATGATTCCAACAACAATTTACACATTCACATGGTCCTAATTCACTGGAGGACCACGCATTCAGTCCTTATTGTGTAACAAAATCTAAAAGGAAAACTCACAGTGGGACATCCACAAACAAGTTTCTCATCATAGGCTCTCTCAATTTTATGTCTTTCGTGCCCACTGTCTATGTGCAAACGCTTGTGCAAAGATCATAATCATCTATCTTCTCCAGTGTCTTTGTGCAAAATGTTTGTGAGCATGATTCTGCCTCCTACGGTGCCTCTTTGCATGCTCAGAACAAGCTTATGAACCGTGGGTGAATCTGCGGAGTAATTGAGCAGAGTAAAAATGATTACACTTGCAGAAACTGTGTGTAACAAACGTCTGATGCTATTGCCTGGGTCCCAATCAATCTCTCTCACTAATGTCAATGGGATTCCTCTGGCCAGTAATTGTTAAATTCTAATTAGCTAAGTAGCAGGACGTTATTTGCTATTGTGGCCTTCAACTGCAAAATTATAAAGCTCTACAAATTAAAAATGTGAATGAAAGTGTGTGTATTTGAATCTCAAGTATCCAGTATACTGTATATATATTAGAGTTAAGTGCCTAAACAGTATCTTCGAAATAGGGCCATCCACTGGCTGCAAATACTAAACAAAATGAAATATTTTAGAGATGCCAAACGTTTAGCAAACTGCTCCATATTCCAAGATAGATAATACATTTGTACATTGTAAAGAATGTCTCACCAGTTCTCTCCTCAGCCAACTGAGAGCTTCATCAATGTTCCCAAATCCCTTCAGTACATCTGATGGTAACTTGCACTGAATCACACCAGAGTTCACTACAGTCTCTTTGGGTGTGACTCCTTTCCCTTCAGGTTCCACTTGGATCAGGCCTTTTCCAGTTCCAGACACTCTGGAGCTTTCTGCCTCAAGCCGGGCTTTCCACTCCAGGTAAGAAGGTCTCCTCGTTTCTAGTCTTAATTTCTCCGTCAAGGCCTTCAAGTTCATGAGGTGGTCATCTGTAGGCATATCCACATCTTCCCCACATTCTGCTTCCTCCTGGACACAAGCCCTGTCCACCAAAACCTGAGGAGCTGAGGCTGCATCCATCATTAATCTGCTAAATACAAAAATCTCCTTAAAAAATGTTAAATAAAAATAGATGAAGATATCTGTTCTTCATTGGTGGCCTCTTTTGTTATTACAAATGACCATAGCCCTTCCTGCATCCAATCTTTAAAAGATCCTTAAAATCTTCATTGGTGTTTTGGAGGAAGGGTATCTGAAGAACTGCAGAGGAGAGAAGAAGCAAGTTATGAAACATTTGCTGACTATGCCACTGGCAACAATCTCCAAATGACAAGAGGCAAAACTAACGTGACATCTGACAAAAAGGCGCCACCTCAACTTTGCATGACAGGCTCAGTTGAATGACTGGATAGATTATATCTCACAAAGACTGAATGATAAGTGTAATGAAAGTTTGAACACTTTCTGTCCATGTTCTGTTCCATTCTGTAAACTGATTTAGATCGAGCATTTGGCTTCTCACATATCAAATAATAAAGGATCAGCACACTGAGGGAATACACCTCTAGGATTTTCATTGAACAGGAGCAAATTGTTTCCATAGCAACGACACAGGCACTGTAAATGAATCAGCAATTTTCCACCTCCTGTCCTCAGGGCTTATTGCCTTTAAGTGACAGACAACTGGCAGTTGGGCATAATGGCTGATAGTCTGGCTCTTTTACAGCAACCCTTCTATTTACAGCTAAAACCATATGGCAGCAATTAACAGCATTAAGAGTCTACAGCCATGTTAGCAGCTCTGTGAGGCTGTGTTTAGGCACAGCAGTGCTTTGAGCTAAATGCTAATGTCAGCATGCTCACATTGACAATGCTAACACAGTGATGTTTAGCATAAGCATGGTAACCATGGTCACCATCTTAGTTTAGTGTGTGCATGCTAACATTTTCTAATTAGCACTAAACACAAATTACATCTGAGCCTGATGTCATTAGTTTTGCAGGTATTTGTTCATAAACCAAAGTATTGGACAAATTGAAATTGAAATTGACCTGATGGTGGCACTAGATGGAAAGTCATTGCATAACCTGTGTCATCCTGAGGAGGACATGAATGTCTGTACAAAATTTCACATTATTCATCCAATAGTTATCAAGATATTTAACTTAAAACTATGTCTTCATCATGGTGGTGATAACCCTATAGAAGAAAATTCAGGAAATTACTAAAGTTATTATGGATTCTTCCTCTGGGGACCATAAATGTCTGTACAAAATGTCAAGGCTATCCATCCAATAGTTGTTGAGATATTTTAGTCTGGACCAAAGTGGTGGACTGACCTACAGACTAACATTGCCATCCATAAAGCCATACAGCTAGCATGGCTAAATAAATATATCACATAACATTTTTAAAGGAACCAGTATTTTTATCATGCTATACATCCATACGCAATTACATTTACACCACAACATATGGCATCCAAATCCAAATCTCAGTGTTTTTTAAATTGCCCAGTTTAGAAACGCTGAGGTGAGTATGGAGGCCCACAGGAAAGACTAACTCTAAGCTTTAATGCAGCCTCTTAAACGATATAGCAAATACACACTCATAACAGCAGCAGCAAAAGCAGACTTTCTGCCCAGTGTCCTCTTACAAAGTCTTCAAGCACTCAATAAGTGGTTAGTGCTCAGTTATTCCATAATGGGCACAGCAGACCCACAGTGAAGTCATTGCCCTTGTATCTAATGATAGGCTTGGCTGTTTTGCAAGGTAAAATAGACCTCTGGCTGTGCAGAGTAGCTGACGGATGAATGCCTGAGAATGGATCCTCTTCTTATTCTCTAAAGGAGTCAGTGTGTCTCTGGAGACCACATTGTTACAGGAGACCAATAAAGGAGGAGGAAAATCCATGCCACATGCATTTTTAAAGAGTTTGTAAAGACCCTGTATGTACAGTAAGGAAGTAATTTAAAATGTGAATAGGAACTGCAGAGCCACAAGGTTTAGAAAGATGTGGAAAAGTGTGTGTACACAAATATTGTTTAACGAGCTGTGATCACGATTATAAAGAACTAAAGGGTTTAAAATCACAACAGCAAAATCCCTGGCTGCTTGATCATTTATGAGACACTTTTGGTGAACCCAGCCACTTTTGAATAGACCAGCAGGAAATCTGTATCTTAAGAAAGCCAAAATTGACATCCTGAATATCAAATGCAGACTGGGGCAAATATAAACACATTTATCCCCATTATCCAAATGTCCTTACTGGCTTCTAAATCACCAAGCATCACCCATACATTCCTCTGGTTTCAAGGCAGCAGAATTTGAATGCTCAGCAATATCCAGTTGCAGTGTTGCCACACCAATAAAATGTATTCTGTGGTACTGGACTATGAGATGCCAAAACCTGGTCTGGCTTATGAAGTCAGGCTCTCCTATCTGGAACATGCAGGCATGTCTACATAACAAACATGACTGCAGAGTAAAGGCTTTAGTGTGTATCTCTCCAATCTCTAACATAACACACCTCTGAGTAATTTCCATTCAAAGGTGTTAAATTTCAAACTGGAGGGTTGATTGTGTGCTGATATATAGTGCAGTGCATGAGAATATGAGCATTATCTATAGAAATCTTCAGCAGGATCACAAGTTGACTCAAAGAGATGAGTAACCTAACAGAAAAGCTATTCATAAAGGTAAACACCCAATTACTGTGGCATATTGGATTCCTTCGTTATGGCAACAGAAACTTAATAAAACAGCCTGTGGTTCAGAATATGCAGCATTAACAGCCTAAACCAATCACAGAGAAGAAAACCTCTACAGGATATCAATATCAACAGGTGATCCTCCCTGTTTTTTATGTTCAGAAGGAGGGAAGCATTTAAATAAAAAGCACATTTGTGGAGGCTACGATATTTTCTAAACACTCTGTAAAAGCATCTATGTAAATGTCATTATGACCTTCAAACATGACTCCTTCTGTCTAAAATCACAATACCTAAAGTTAAGCAGGCCTTATTACTATAATACAACCTGCTATTGTATATGTCTGCATAGCTATGTGGGATGGGTTAGTCCTGCCCAACACACACACACACACACACACAAAGTAAACTATTAAGTCAACATAAAGTAATATTTTTCTCTCCTTAATAACTTTATTATGGGTGGAAAACCTAAACACAAAATACTGTTACTGAATGTAATAACAGCAATACCTGTGACTTAATGCCATATATTTCCTTATTTAGATTTCTGATTTTAATTTTTTATTCACTTGACATTATTTTAGTCTTAGCCTAGTCCATAAAAGGGCAATATAAAGTTGTGATCAAGTTTACTAATTTCATACTTTTTCTCCTTTTGTTCATGTGGCAGCCAAGTTTTTCTCAGCATAAAGGCAACAACATGTAGTTCCCATTGGTTTCTTCAGGATATAGCCTAGCATCATTTCTGTACAAAAATGATACCACATTAAGGCTGAAGTTTAACTTAACGTCACGCATGGATAAACAGAGTGATGTACTGCGTCCACATTTTCTGAGCAGACATTCATTTTAACCTCCTCTTGCTTTTCGGATACCGTGCTGCAAGGTGAGACACTGCCGGCCGGCATCATCTGAAATACTGTAATTCAAACTGCGTGCGGCTCGTTTACCTTGTAAGAATCCCCCTGCTGCAGTCCAACTTGCAGTCAGCCACCCTGAGTCCAGGCAGCCGCATCAGTGAAGACCATCTCAAGCCCGCTCTCTCTCTCTCCGTCTGATTATTATCCCCCTAACAGCTCCACGGTCCACTTGTTTTTGAGCAGAGAGCTAACCGGAGGAGGGGCGGGAAGGTTGCGTCAGGTTCTGGTTGCTTGGAGACGTCCCAGGAATCCCTATCAGACTTCCCGCCGCATGAATATTAATGCAAGTGCACCACAGCTTCACTCTTACTATAATTTATTTTCATTCAACAAATAAACTTTTTTTTTTAACAATACATAGAACAATAAGTACAAAATGTGAAAAATTCGACACACGAATAGACTGATTAACCATAAGGTTTTCATTGGTTACACATTTCATCCATTACGAAAGTTTCTACAATAAATTCTGCCTGAATAAATACAAAGAGCGCTTCATAAATGGACATATCTGAAAAAAATATCAATTATACAGCTTATTGAGGCAGAGTGGTATAGCCTTGTGCCATATTAGGAGTTGCTGTAAGAAGCTATAGTAGTGATTTAATAAATATAGATAAAAATAGAGCATTTTGTCTATTCACTTCAGTATATCTTGTAGCACCTCCTACAGCCACTGGTGGTTAGTTTTAGTGCTGATTGTCTGCTGCCATCACATGAGACATATCACTGGAGGGGACAAGGACCCTGGAACATGCCAGGAAATATTTACTGTTTCAAAGTGTCTACTAGTAGTAACGCTCCTGTATCAGCCAATATCTTCAAGTCAGGTAAGACAAATAGTAACAACTTTTGTTTGTTTAAATACAATATACATTCAGTGAGCTGATATTAATTATTTAGCATCATTTGATTTAGGTCATTAACATGTTTCTATAAGGTCAATGACATTTTCTTTGTAATGGGACATTATCAGTATCAATATAATATTTACCTGCAGAAAATTGCCATTTTATGAAGTTTTATAATAAAAGTTTTGAAAATGACCCGTTTTATATAATTGTCAAACATTCAGCAAGCAGTCTAAACATACTGTGATTGTCGTATTGCTTAGTGGTACATTCTTATGGCTTCAACTCTAAAATAATTCAAACATTAGTGCCCAAACTTTGTGGAATAAAATGTGTCCAAATAAATATACACAAAGAAATTTAGGAACAAACCAATAACAACAGCAACCACAAACTGTTATTACTAAAAAAAAAAGGCAAAGCACTAAAATGTGAAATACACAGAGATGTAATTTGTAGCCAATATCTGTTTTGTCGTGACTGTGTTTCTTGTGTTTTGGTTTGCGTTTGTTGAGAAATATTCTAGGGGCAGGGACTGTGTGTGTTGTGTCCTGCCATCCTTTCGGTCAGATAAACTACCAGTCATATTCCACCAGAGAAACTGGAAAGCAACCTGAGGAACCCCAATTTAACAAGTGCAACCAGTAAAAGCCACAGTCTACACAACATTTATATGATAAGTTCAAATAGTATTAAACCGGGTCAGAGGGTCCTATATTACCAGTTTCAGCAACACTGTGACAACTATCTTTGTGTCTACACACATGCACCTGAATGCTTGAAGATCACACTAAATTACACATTTTCTACATGATGAAACATTAAAGACAAAAACACAAGTTAAACGATTTATCATTTATATAGTGATATAGTAACTTAGATTCTTTGCAGAAACGTTCACTTCTGTTTGCTCCTGTTGATAATGTGGACATTTTTATTGGGAAATCAATAGTGTTCAGACTTGAATTTATAGAGCATGTTCATCACTCAATATCTTATATTTTAGAAATCACCTCACCGTGTCTCATTTTGTGACTGGCAGACATAACAGCCTGCTATGAGACTGACTACCTCAAATCTAAATTCATTTCATAAAGTAAGTTCCTCTATGTCATCATCAAATGAGGCGATGGCACGGATGGCAGGTCTGCTATCTGCGACGTGTAGGGTGTTCAGGGAGGATGCTGGAGGGGTGGAAGACCCTGAGTTGAAGCTGAGCAGTCCTTCCCTTCTTGAACGCACTCCATTGGTAGTTGGAGGACTGTTGAGGACCTCCATTTTATTGGAGGTGCTCACACTGTCACCAGCAGGTGTTGCCAGGGCACCAAATAGCTGCTGCATGAGGCTAGACTTCCTGTCATTCCCCACTCCTCTTTCCGTCTCCTTTTCTTTCTCTGTCTCCACCCCTCGGAGACTAAAAACACCTATTGCTTCTAATGCAGAGTCCCTGTCCTCTATGGGCGGAGGTGGAGGAAATCCTGAAGAACCTCGGAAAGCTGAATTTCCGAAAGAAGGCGCGTAGCTTCCGAATGCCAAGTCGTCACTGGAGATTTGGGAGCGTAAGGCTCTCCTCCCCATTCCTGTTGTACCAGCTCCACCCTCTTTGCCTGATCTTCTCCTTCCACCTTCCCTGCTTCCAGCACCAGCGCGCACACCGGCCGACTCCTCCGATTCTGTGAGGTTAAAAATGGAAGAGTTATGGTTCCTCTGCTCAGGAGGACGAGGAGAAGAATGGTCACTGGTACCCTTATTGGACTCAGAAGGACTAGACTCAGCAAACAGGGTGTCGTGGGCTCCGTGGTTGTGAAGGTCTATTTCACGCATCTTAGCCAGCAGCTGTTCTTTTTTGCGACATGCTTCCTCTGCTGCTTGCCGATTGGCCAGAGCCTCCTGGTTCCACCTCTCCACCTCTTCCTGGACATGGCCACGCTTCCTGTTGTTCTCTTCCTCCTGGTTTAATAGGGAACTTGTCCTCTTTCTGTCTTCTTCCTCTTTATCTTTCTCCCAGCCTGTGGACATAAGATGCAGTCATTACTGTTGCTTTCTTGTGCCTTTTACTAATTTTCTCAATAGGGATGCGTATACTCTTTGCTTATCTTACCATCTCTGAGTCTCTTTGCCTTCTCCGTTAGCACATTTAGCTCCTGGTTGAGTTGCTGTTTCTCCGCTTTCTCCTGCTCTCTCTCGTTTACCAACTCCTTCTCCTTGTCCCTTTCTTTTTCTCCGTCTCTCATCTTCTGCTGTTCCCATTTTTGATGTCTGTCTTCTGTCTCTGCCTGTCTGTCCACCCTGTCAAGCTCCTGTTGACGTCAATTGATTGAGAGAAAGGAGGCACAAGAGGTGAGTGACGGACAAATAACAGCAACAGAAGATGAAGTGTGGACGTTGGGGATAAAGTGGAGTCACTTTACCTTGAGTGATAGGTATTCGTCAGGTGCCTGTTCACTGTACTCATTGGCATTGGTGATGGCAGGGGGAGGTGTGGGGAAATCCACACTAGACAGCCTCTCTTTAGTCTGCACTGCCTTGGTGCTGTTCCTGCTGGGGACTATGTGTGAAACAAAAGCAGATTATATATTACAGTTAATTTTGCTAATTCTATTCCAAACCATCCCTTGACATACAGCACTAGTTTCATGACCAATATTTATTAGCATCCATGTTCAACAACTTTTCCAAACCATTTCCATATGCATAAACATGCTAAACTTTGACAAGCTTGGTGAACACACAATTTTAATGACTCTTCCAGGTTTTCCATGACCATAGGAACAATAGGGACGTCATTAGAGCTCAAGGTTTTGTGATAGATGGATGAGCTTCTGTCTGCCCAAAAAGAACACACACACAAGTACATGGAAGTATAAACAGTTTACAAATGCACAACAATCAACTGCAACCAATGGTTGGGCCTTACCTTTCCGCTTTGTGCCATTGTCAATATCTTTTCTAGGTGAGGGTTTCATCATGCGGTTGGCATAGATGTTCTTGGCATCTAGTTCTCTCTCCTTCTCCTGATTAGAAAAGAAATCAGCAAAGTGAAAAATTCATACAATGAACAATCTGCTTTTTATGCCAAATCACAAAGAAAGACACAATTTGTTTCAGTTGGTGTCTTTCATGAAGTTTTTTGTGCATATGGACCTTGAGTTTATTGGTCAGTCGCTCAAGCTCCTCCTGCAGAGTCTTTATCTCCTCCTGGGCACTGATTGTCTTCTTCCTCTCTGCAGCCAGCTGCCTCTGGTAACTGCTGTTGCTCAGCTCCATGCTACGCTCCAGCTCCTTCAAACACACACACACACACACACAGATAAACAAAGCTGCCGCATGACAGAAAGGAACTCAAGTCTGATGATGACATTTGTTTTATGGATGTCAGAGGTCAATATATAAAAATTTGGTGCAAATAAGCCAAATTTACTTATTACCTGCAAGTATAACAGGATACAATTCAGAGGGTCTCAAATGTCTGTACAGATAAGAGTACATACAAAAGCAGACAGACTAACAAGTAATAGCGCTAGTTTTTAGAGAAATATTTGCAAAGCTCAGCTTTATCAATAAATAGGTAAATAAATGAAATGTAAAATAAACTTACCTTAATCTTTCGCTCTGCCTCTTGGGCCCGTGCCTTCTCTTCCTCCAGCCTGCGGCTTAGCTCGTCTCTGGCTCCTAGCTCTCGCTGGTCGACCAGCTTCTTCAGCCGCGCGATGGTCGCCTGACTCCTTTGCAGCTGCTCCTCGCTGTCCTTCAACCGCCGCTCAGCTGCCCGTTCCCGCTCTTGAGTACGCCTGAGCCGTTCACGCAGCACATGGGTCTCGTTGGAGTGGCGCGACAGTAGCTGGGAAATCTCGCTTTCGGTGTCATCATAGCGCTGCAGGGCTTTCTCTTGACGCACCTGAAGCTGCAGAATGGAAGAAGAAATTCAATTTTAGGATGCCACAAGTATTCAAGATGAAAATCTGATATTGTTTAGTCAAGAGTCTCTACTGGCCTCATATATTAAACCCAAACTTAACTAGGGAGGATACCTGTCTGAGAATGCGATTCTCCTTCCGCAGCTCGTCAGTGCGCTGTTGCAGCTCAGCAAGTGCGTTACGCAACTCATTTATTTTTAAAAGGCGGGCTGAAAGCATCTTCTTGGTCACCAGGTCCAGGTCTTTAGGGGGTGTGGACTCCTTGCTTTGTGAACGCACTCCCCTGCGATGCTGCTGGGTCAGGGGTTGGCCACCTGGACGCTGTGGGCGAGACACACCCCGGCGCCCCACCCCACCTGCAAGGTAGAGAAACACACGATAGGCAATTACTGAAACACATGGACAAGTGCATTAGTAATGGTGAATATAGACAATGGGTTGAGGCTAAAGCCTGATCAAAATCAAACTTTACTCTTAACAACATTTTTAGCGTGTTGTTAAGAACTTTTATAATATTCAAATGGAACTTCAGCAGGAAACATTTGCTGTGTATAACAATGCATTTGTGAGTCAAAGTTCAGAGTAAAAAACTGCTCATAAAAATCTTAATCCATGTCTCAGACTTTTGTGCTTCTGCAGAAATCAGCATGTTAAAATCTGCCTCACACTGCCATCACCTGGACAGTACAGCACATGTAATCAGTAAGGGATATGTCTCATTCGTTCATCTGTCCATACTTGATCATTTACTTGCTTTACATACCTGTCTTGAAGAGGGGGCTGCTAGAAATCCTCTTTGCCTGCACTCCTCTTTGAGGAGTAGGGGATGGAGTCCGGGACTGGGAGTATGGTGAGAGCGAGCCCTCTGAAGGAGACTCATTCTCATAATCCTCTGAGTAAAACGACTCACTACTTCTCCGTGCCTCCCCATCTGATATCTGGTCCCGATCTGGATCTGAATGCCAGGTTCGGGTTTTCGATCTACTCTCAACATCCTTATCCTGGATCTTGTCCTGGAAGGTCTTGTTGTGTTTTTGGAAGGATGATTCTCGGGAATCTTTCTTTGTTCTCGAGGATCTTTGATCAACATCCCGGTTGTCTTCATACGGGTCAGTTATGCCTTCAGATTCCATGTTGTCACTTTGAGAAGAAATGCTGGGTTGAACTTAAACACAAAAAAAGTGGGAAAGAAACATATCACACTTTGAATTACATTAGGATTTGTTACAATTTAACAATAACAAAGTGCAGGAGGCAACTTACCTGATTTAACAGACCTACATTAAAAGTCCCCTGATACACTGACCTCAACATTTGTACTGTGCAAACCAGATGAAAATTCTCTAAATTCATCCAAAACAGTAATAAGAAGCTAGGCCAACTGGTTTTTCTCTGTTTTTCCGTATTGTGTGTCTTGGTCACTAAGCGACAACACACATGAGGTGGAATTTTCCATGAGGCTGAATGATGTATCATATCACTATTCCACAACACTGCTGCTACATACAAGACACTAGCCTGCCTCCGTCTGCCCTATGGCTTATTAAACAGCCAGATTATTACTTCTGACTGCAATAAGATGCACATGTTCAAATAATAAAGAAAAAGAGGTGAAACAATAAATACAAATAAATTGTTGTAATAAGATATTTTTATTCTGTTGATTGTAGATATAGTGTTGCATATTAAATATATATTGTACCACATATACAGTATATCATATGTATTCCTGCACAGTTTGACTATATGAAATGTAGAAGTCTTTGTACATTAAACATGTTCTATCTGGAAAAGAGCCCATGTGTTTGAAACATAAACAAAATGAAAAAGTCCAGCACCTCCAAATTTTTTTCTTTTGTTGTTGTTGTTCATCAGCCCTGACAATAATAGAATCACTTGATGGGCAAGTATCTATGGCAACACCAGTACACACAACAGCATGACCATATGTAGAAAAGAGCATAACTGTAGGCCAAGCAGGACAGAAAGGTCCTACACCTACAAATCTGTTTTTGGTAACTGTTAAATAGCTTTGTTGAATGATACCTGGTTCATTACATGCAGACTACAGACTTTAACAGTAAAATGGCTCTCATGTAATGTATTTTCTCCTTTCTAATTAATCATTAGCAAGAAATATACATTATTAAACATACAGTAATGATGACTGTTCATTCAAACTGATTATCTTCACAATTTCAGTGGCATTAATGTCAAATGCGTTTGATTACAAAAAAGTGATGATTTAATTGTATGAATTACCACTATGTGCAACTTACACGCATTAAACAAATAATTAGATTAATAAACATAATTCCAAACCCAGTATAAAGGAAAATATGCCTGGGTGTACAGTAGTATCAATGTCAGAGTATCTTAACACTCACCACATAGGCTACGTTATGTTGTCACCATCATTCACATCTTCTGCTTCATCATGCTCATGGCTGACTGTCTCCGGAGGCTCCTGATAACGCTATTAGCTGAGAAAATCCATGGAGTCGGGTCACAAGCTCTCTAGCGAAAGCAAATATACAAACAGATTCGTGTTATCAAGGGCTTACTATAGCGACAGTACTAGCTTCCCCGGCTCGCTCCCTGTGACACCAACAGACAGGATTAAAGTAGGTCGTCTGTTGTTGACAGGTGCATTGTTATGAGACTGCCTACCAAGTAAAAACAACCAAATGTAGCTAGTAACGTTACCTGAAGCCAACCACACATCTCAGTGGGCTCTTTACTCATACAAATAGACGTGAATAAGAGAGAAAAGTAGGTACCGACTATAGTCTTAGCCTATAAGGGGTTGTAAAAAGCTAACGGTGATGGAGGACTGACTTATTGATGATAGCTTATTATGCTAGCATAGCAACAAAAAACTACCATCAACAGGTGGGATGTGTTTTAACGTTACCGCTCGGTGTCTGCTGGCACCAACCTGTCCGTTTTCCGCGTTTACTCTTTTAAATCTTGCTGGCTTTGTCTGGTTTACGTTTAACTTTGTAGCAATTGACTTAGGCAACAGCTTCTTGTTCAGACTCGAACGGCTAATGTTAGCTACATAGCTTCAACCACTAGCAAGCTAGCATGAACTTTAGCTAATGTAGATACCGTTATATGTAATAAGGCATAGTCGTCCGCCTTTTTTGGAAACAAACAGTCATGACTATCGTTTTAAAATGCGTCGTCCACAGTGGAACAGCAAGACGGAGTAATCCTGCCAGTCAGGGGCGTTCAGGTAACAGCTAGCCACTATTGTTTTAGTCCACGCCTTGAGGTTTGCTCTAGTCCTACCGCTGACGCCCTACCATGGCAACCGCAGCGGTCCCTGCAGTATCACTTAAACGCCAGAGTGGCGCTGTAGTACTTCTTGTGATATAAATAGCTATAGGTTTATAATAGCATTAGATAATGTGTGGAAAACCCTGGTACTAACTGGCACCACATATTTGCTTAGTGTTTATGTCATAATGCACTACTATCTGGCCATCTTATATGTAGGATATCATAGTCATTCACAGCTGCTGATATAGTTTCTTCTTACTCATGCTGTGCAATGCAAACGTTTTTAGGATGTGTGCATATGCAATGTCTGTCACTTCAGCAGCAGAATGTCAATGTATGCAATAGAAACACAGACATCATCAAGAATTTGCTTGTGTTTGTGTTTGTTTATATATATTTATGTCATGAAACATATGTGTTATCTGGCCATCTGTCACAAAACTTGCAATATTCACACCTGTTGATATGGTTTCTTCCTTATGCTGTGCAATGTACACTGAAATTATGCTGATGTTTTTAAGACAAAGAGTGCATAAACCTCCAAGGCTGCATATCCTCTTATTTTGTATAATGTTTTCTGCATTGCCATCTCCATCTGAATCTACAACTGCACCAAAATATACACAGTGTTAAACAGTCAATGGATACATAGCCAGATTTGTATTACTATAAGTGCAGCTGAATCTGGATCCACACCACAAACGGACTGAGACATGCCTAAATTCACCAAATTTGAATGAAATCTGAAATATGCTAGTAAGTGACAAACTAACTGGACAGAAAACAACCTTGCTGCCAGAATCCCGAGAACTACATTTCCCTGTTATCAACCCCCAATGCAGCTACCTAAAACTGGCTGGGGAGGTTACCTGCATCAAGTTGCCAGACATAACCAGAGTCAAGCAGGAGTGAAATTTTTTTTTTCTTTAAAAATAAACAGGTAAGGTTTGACACTAAAGGTATGTGTTTGGGAACTACGTAAAAGCAAATGAAAGGCCAAAAATAAAATTCTCTTAATTTGATTAAATAATATTTATTTGTACTTGGTTAAGAAACAAGGGGGAAAGAAAATCCGAGTTGTTCACGTAAAAGCACAGGCAGAAAACTTTAAACTATATTTATTTGGACCTCAGATTTGGCCCATACTCTCTTAATTTCACAACATTACGCACTATAATTATTGTTCTACAAAAAACAATTGCCCACTGGAGCAATCACGTTGTTTGACAGTTTATTTATTTTGAAAATTACGACCGGAAGTCCAGTGTTTTAATATGATGTCTGTTGCATCTGTGCAGCGTGAGTCGTTGAGCGCCACAGTCAGCAGAGACGCACGCTGTTTGATTACCATGGCTCAGTTTAAACATTGGAGACGCGTGTCTTCTCTCATCTAAAACACAGCCTGTAGTTTAAAGTCTGTACTTGTTATTTTGGTAATAAACAAGACTCGCTGCCTCCAAACAGTTTGTTTGTCGACTGTCTGACATTTATTTGGGATTAAAATGGTCATCAAGGTTTACATCGCCTCCTCAAGTGGCTCTGTCGCGGTGAGTGTTTGCAAATGTGTTTTCAAGCTTGTTGACAGTCGCATATTAGGAATGCAGGTATATTACAAATGCATGTGGAAATCTTTAAGCTCGCAAAACCGCCGAATAGTGTTTATTGTCATTATGTAACTGGACTGTGAGTGCGCCTGTTTGCGCTCATCGACTTAAGTCTGTTCACAAGCAGTGAAAGTAATCAGCATCATTCAGACAGGCAGGCAGGTCACTCCCTAACTAAGATGCACATTTTTAATTGACAGGGTAGGTTTATTTTTGGACGATGCATGTGTCAACTAAGCCTGTTGAATTTTTGTTATGTTTTGTTATATTGCACACCACCTGCCCTGCCACCCCGCCGGAGGCCTTCATTGTATAGAAGCTTAATGAATAACAATTTCTTGTAAAACCACTCCATCCTATAGGTAGAACAAAGTATGTGTTTGGTGTGCAAACAAGCCACTATGTTGGCACTCAGGGATGAACAAAATAACAGTAATATTTAACTATGACCTAAAGAATGACAGAATATTTGAACATGCTTGACATGGTCAGCAAAAAATGAATGTGGTAAGATTCACAAACAGTATTTACAGCAGATTTGTGTTGTGTGACAGGAGATCCACCGATATTTAATACATATTCAGTAGAGTATACTCTTAACTATGATCAGGAGCAGGTAGAGGTGCACCTCTGGAACAATGCTTCTGTCCTGTTTTGGAGTAACCTTACTCTTATTTGTGTTGTGAGATGTTCCTTTCATCTTGTTCAACCTCTGAGGAGGCTTACTCCAAATCCATAAGACTGATTTATGTCAGTGTGCTTAATTAGAAGGCCATTTACTGTGGGTCTTGTGTACTGCTGAAATTATTAATTGACTAGTCGATCAACAGAAAATTAGTTGATAACTATTATGATATTTCATTCCTTTTTTTTTTTTTTTTGCAGTTTTATGTTGTTTGAACATACATTTGAAAATGCCGCTTTGAGCTCTGACAAATTGTGATTGCCATTTGTCACTATTTTCTGACATTTTATAGTCTTAACATTTGATGGATTAACCCAAAAAAAAAAAATAGTAGACAGATGAATCCACAATGAAAACAATCGTTGGTTGCAGCCCTAGTCCTGTAGTGCCTCTTGAGAAACAACAGGTCCATGCCATTGAGAAGGCCCAGCTGATATTGAGTATGAGCAGAAAATCATCAAACAACACTCTTGCGTGAATGCTTCAAGTCTTAGGTAATGGTACAAATGAGTAATATATTTATTTTATCACACTCTGTTACTAGAAGAGAGCAGAACAATCTTTGAGCGTTTACAAAGGAGTTATTTTTAACTCTGACGCATACATTCGAAACACACAGACTTTCTCTCTTTTGCACACACACACAAACTCACACGAAGCAGAGTCACGCATGCATGAATAGGTCCACCATTTGGGTCAGTTATGCGAGTGTGGAGCTCATGTGAATGTAATTCACTCTGAATGCTTTTGAATTGAGTTACAAGTGATTGAATGAAGAGGAAAGGTGAGGCTGGATCCCTCAGTTGATTTAAAGGGAAATGGGTGTGTGCAAGTAAAAAAAGAGAGAGAGAGACTATTCAACACAAGCAGGAATATATGAGCAGAAAAAGACTCAAGGGGAAAGTAATAATCAAAACACTACAGTGTCCCCATAAAAATGAGCAGTTCACAGCTTAACAACAGCAGATTAGTGGGGCGGAAATCATCACCACAGAATGAATGAAGTGCAAATTAGGTTATCTCCAGTTCCTCAGTGGATATGTATCAGGTTCAGTCTCATCAGATTTTACATTTCCTTGCTGTTTATCTCTAATTCCTCATGCCCTGGTAATTATCATGAATGTAGTTGTTAATAATTAAAAAATAGTGACCACTATGCATCCTCACATTATCTAAACTAAGAAAGGATTTTATGCTTGGAAAGCACAGTAATCCCTCCTCTTGACAAGGAATGTGAAATGCAAGATGGAAATAGTGTGTAGTGGTAATGTTAGAAAAAGTACAGTCCTCTACCTTCAAACCATTCATCTACCCTACCCTAACAACATGTTATCATTTACAGCCAATTGTAGCTCCAACAAATAATAAAGTTTGTATTTTTTTAAATTTTCAAATTTTATTTTTTACTTTTCTTTGTTGCTCAGGATCTCTCTCTCTGCGACTGGAGGATTAGTCTTAACCTCCAGTTCATCCCTACATTTCAGAAAGTGCTCTCGAACAATGCATGCATACTCATACTGCAATATGAGTGACTGTATGTCTTTAATCCTACGTGCACACACACTCCCAAAAAAAAAAAAATCTGAACTCATCCATCCCCCTGACACACTCTCACTCACCCTCACTGGGGGCACCTCTTTCATTATTTAGACTCGTGCTGCCTGGCTTTCAGCTCAGAGAAAGGTCGTATAATTTATACTATATTGGAGACCAGCAATGTGACAGTATAGACTCAGACCAGAAACTAGTGATTCTATTTGGAGTTGCCTAGTCCTGTTTGGGTGTGTGTCTATAACAGACTGTCCAGAACAATCCCTTACTGTCTTTAAGGTAAAACAATAGCTTAATTGTGTCCCTTAGCATCATTAAAATAATGGACACACATGACATCTATACACACACAAGCATAAAGGGCAGCGGTCATTCAGTTTTCATCATTTCATTTAATTATTTTTTTTGTTTGTTTTTATTTTGTTATCTTCTCCATCAAAGGCAGAATTCCTAGAAAAATGTTTTCAGGGTACTGGATGATAAATGCTAGTATTTAGCCACAAAATAAAAGCCCCTGTTTGTATTTGTTCACACTGTCTTGCCCCCAGATTGTTTTGAATAATCAGCCCTTTTGTGATGTTAATGAATGCTCAGGCATACATACTGTATTGGCCGAGTTTGACTCACCATGAGAGACTGCATTAGATGATAAAAATGGTGACAAAACAGAATGAATGAATAAACAAAGTGGATATTGTTGCAAGTAGAAACTATTAATGAATGATTACATTAATAGTAACAGGATGCTTGATGGTGATACTGAATGTGAAATGATTTCATGCTCTAAACAAACTGAATTACTGGATTTTAGAAATGATACAAGCTAGATATGGATGAAAAAGATAAAATGAAAAAGGCTTTGAATATGATTAAAATTCTAATCATAATTGCTTTTATTCATTTAAAACTGTCATCGGGACAGAGAGAAGAAAGAGAATGACACTCTGTGTCTAATGTGTGTTTACAACCTTTCCCTTCCGTGGGAGTTTTCGGTCTTCTAAAATTATCCTTGGAATTTGTTTTCTTTCAGCATTCACAAATACTGTCATGCAGTTTCATTCACACACACACGCGCACACACACACACACAGCGTCCCAGAGCAAATAGGGCAATACCATAGGGAGCTGTTACATCCATCCCATAGACCACAACTGGGAAAGATCATTGCATAGTCTTCAGGATGGGGTTCTCTCTTAAAGGGACACTTAATTATGTGCTTGGGAAGTAAACAGAAGGCCCACAGAGTTTCACTGTTTTGACTGTACTTACTGTCAGCTGCAGTATGGTTGAATTATGTCTACACAAAAACAGAAAATTCATTAGTTTTCAGAATAGAATAATAACAGTAGTAAATGATAGATTCATCAATAGAAAATAGTTGTTCATTTCAGCTTATAGCCTCTCCTGAAAACCAGTAAACTGTCTTGGTGTGATATAAGGTCATAGCAGAGTGTATAGGAAAAGGATGTCAGCTTTCCGATTTTAAACCTAAGCTCTTCCACTAATCAATAATCCTTCTTAATGTCCCCATTACCAATGGAGTCGCTATGCAGTGAATACATACAGTGTGCTCCACGTGTGTGTGTGTGTGTGAGAAACCCTGCTCTGGTTCGATGCGTGTCAGCTTACCGTTTGTCATTACAGGAGTGTATTAAAGACCCCACTGCTTGGCCATGAGCAGTATACAGAGACAGGGGGAAGGCCATACACAGTACAGTGTCCAGCTGCACTTTATGTACTCATGTCCATACATGAAGGCAATTTGAGATTATGCTTTTGTGGAGTATTTGTTCGCCTTAGCTCATTATTAGTGAAGTCCATGTCATTTTTCTTTCTGTGAGTTTTTTTAATGTACATCTGTATCTACTTGACTCTCCCAAACCAACCCTCCTCCACCCTCTTTCTTTCCTTCTTTCTTTCTTTCTTTCTTTTCTGACCTCTACAGGTAAAGAAACATCAGCAGGCAGTAGTGGGTTTCCTGGAGGCCAATCGAATAAGCTTCCAGGTAGTAGACATTACCATGCTGGAGGAGCAGAGGCTCTGGATGTACCGTAACATCCCCAGAGACAAGCAGCCGGAGAAAGGCAACCCACTGCCTCCACAGATCTTCAACGAGGATCGCTACTGTGGGGTATGATGGATATGTGTTTCTAATGTTTCTAATGAGCAACCGTTCATTAGGTAGCTCTGTTTGCTTGGAGGCTGTGTTGTTGCCTCATAACTGCAAAGGGTCTGGATTTAGAATTCAGAACAATGACATTTCTCCCGGCATCAATTTTGAAACCTTTTATACTAAGATCCTGCTGATGGGATGTAATGTTTCTGGTTGGTCAATGATGAAAACACGGAAGTCACTGAAAGGCGGGAATGTATACCGTTACACGTTTACCCACTAGGACGCGCTATTGCACAAGGAAACTTTCTGATGGGTAAGATTTTAAAGGCCCGGGTCATGTGCCATTTCAACTGTTGCTAAGCGACACACCTGTCTGCCTGAACTTTATCCTAGACTCCTGCGGAAAAGGAGGATCCGGACACATAAATGCGATTCCTGGCTAAAGGACTTTTGCTGTCTCTCCCCTGTGATAAAAGTGCTAATCAGCAAACTTCCCAGGCCCTACCCAACAAAACGGCCTTGGTTCCCACCATGTTCGTGCGTTGCATTCTGATCATAACTCAATGCTTTCTTTGATTAAAATGAAACACACATCTAGTCATGCAAATAATATGGTTGCTTTGATTAAAATGAACACATCTTAGTTTATGAAATTGATTATGTAAGTAACACAGTTTCCTTCAACATCATCAATACACATTGTATGCATTCTTATAGCTAAACAACAACAGCATACTCCTCTGATCCATAATATCGCTCTGCTAGCTACTACGACCCACAAGCTAACGTCAAGTGTTTCATTTGATGGGCAGAGTTAGCTAATCGCCGTTAATCACATTTGATTGGATACATTTATGCCGCCGAGTTCAAATGAGTCATCCTAAATATTGTAACATTTTACAGGACAAGTAAAGAGAGAGATTTTGATACAAAGACGTTTTTTTTTTTTTAATATCTAGCATATAACAAGAGATAACTGAACAATTAACACAGGAACAAAAGATTGGAATTTATTTTAAAGGTGGAGACCATGAGATTGCGTTTTTATGTACACAGATGATTCTTAATGCTCAAACTGGATATGCCAATAGTTCACATCAATGTAAGTCAGTACATGGTTGAGCTAACTATGCTGGGGAATGAGTTCGAACAGTTAGAGCTTGCCCGTTTATGTCCTCCACTTTGCACGATGCTCTGTAATCCTGTCGTAATCCAGTTTCATGGATGGGGCAGATTATCTGCTCTGCCTGCCGCCACTCTCACTGGCCAAGGTAATCCAACATTACTCTGCAATGTCATTTTTATTGAATTATATTTAAAGCAGCAGTGGGGGGACTATTTGGCAGGGATGTTTACAACCATCTTTCAAACTAGAAACTGTAGAGATTATGTAACACTCAACATCCTCATTTTTTTTTTTTGTTTTTCCCCTCAGGACTATGAAGACTTTTTCCAGTCGAAGGAGGACAACACTGTGTTTGCATTCCTTGGGCTCAGTTCCCAGCCCTCTGTGAAAGTAAGGGAGAGCATGTAGCCATTGTGGCTGTGTGACACATAAACACTAACAAGCGCATTCACAATTGAAGACACAGAAACACACTGCTGTCTCTGTGGTATTTCAATCATACAGCCAAGTGTCACTCCCAACTTCTTCAAACACTGAACACAGCACCATCTCTCCACAGTGCTGGATCAGCAGCTCTAGTTTCTGTAAGCTGTCTGTGAAACATTTTAGCTTATTGGCATTTCATGCACATCACCTTTTTGTGGTAGGAAAAAGAAGTCAGTTTAAATCCCATACATCTGAATTCAGAGGCCTTGTCTGCTTCCCTCAATCTGTTTTACAAATATCAAAATTCATCTGCTGTGTCTCCCAAAGATCCTCTTAGCATTTAGATAATCATAGTTCACCAATGGACAGAGTTAATCTTAGTGCTTAGATGAGCAGGAAAACTAATACAATACACCATAGAGTATCTCTCATCTTCATATTTGAACTAGACTATGTCTGTGCTTATGAAAGAATACAAAATTACAGGGACCATTTGATGATCCAATTGTCAAACATCAAAGGAGCTTATTTCCATTCATCACTAAAGAGCATTTATTTCCCCCAGTCACATCCCTTTTCTGTCTCTCTTCTAGAGGTTGATTGGATAACTAAGTTAAAAGAGATCTGATTACATATAAACCAGCAGGACATTGCTGGTGCATTCAGTTTGGAAATGATCATGCTTCATGTTTAGCAGAGATGTCTGGCTATATAGCATATAATGTGTGGTCTAGTAAATCGGAGAATGTAGATGATAATCTTTATACATTTTTTTCCCCCCAATCTCTAGGATTCTGAGTCATAGCCTAGATCAAACTGCTGGTGTGTGACATCCAGGGAACCATAAAATATGAGGACAAAACTGCATCACTTCCTGTGTTCCCTCTGCTACGAAGCCTGCATGACGGCAAACATCAGACCCCGCGGATTTCACCTTGTACGACCTCTCCTGGCTTTAAAAAAATTTTATACCACCATCAAAGAACATTCCACCATCACTTAAGTCTCCAAGAAGTGTCTGATTCTCAAGAGGCCACCTAGACTCCGACACAGAAGAAGGGGATTGACTTTATGATGGATGCATTTGTGTTTCCTTTTCATGTTTAACACACTGTGACAAACTCAGTAGCATAAATTCTGTGCAAACTAGAAGACTATGTAGCAGCTTTTGCATCAGCAGACCAATTTCTGTAGGCCCGTCTACAATGCAGTGGACAGGGAAGAACTGATCAGGTGCAGCAGTGCAGCAGTCATCTGAATGCACACCTGTATTGTGTGTGTGTGTGTGTGTGTGTGTGTGTGTGTGTGTGCATGCCTTAGTGTCTGTGTATCTTTCTCAGTCAGCAGCAGTTTATGAAGGCTGTGTTACGTGAGGGGACCTGAGAGGCAGCACTTAACCAACCTGAAACAACCCGAGGCCTAGCCATCATGCCTGCCTGTGTGTGTGTGTGTGTGTGTGTGTGTGTGTGTGTGTGTGTGAGAGAGAGAGTGAGGATGCTTTCCCAGAGGTGACTGTGACACATGCAGTTTACCACAAAGCAGATGAGACCAAATGATAAGAATCCTAAAAAAATATCATTGCCAGCATTCATGTTAAGTTTGTAGTCACTGCCATTACATAAAACAAACCTTGTTCTTGTATCATTCCACAGCCAAACTAGTTTGATTAAAGGACAAGGTTAGCGTTATTCTATATATTTTTTTATTGCCTACAAATCCAATAAAAAGACCAAAACCAACAATGTGTTAGTCTGTCTCTCAGTACTTTCTGACTTCCCAACCATGTCTGTGGTACTCAGCCCTCATCCCATTCCATCGTACTGAAGACGTAAATCTTCGTTTGAAAACAAGTTTCAAATATATAGTTTAATTTTTTAAAAAGGCCAAGTAATTTCCTTAAACAGCTGGGCACTGTAGTTTTTAGCAGACGTTACTCAAACAGGAATAAATAGTGCATTTGTTGGGGACTATTTTAAGATGTGGATTAATACACATTTGGTGCTCTAATGAGTATTTACGGAGGCCGGACGGTGTATGTGGGATTGACTCAAAATAAACTACTGTGCCCTGGTTCATTGTAATGAAGGAACATGTCACCCAGTGCAATGATGGGGCGCATTCATGTGTTTTTAATAGTTTTTGGACAACAATGGAGCCCTATGGCATGGAGGAATAAGATATATTCATTGTTGGTTTTGGTCTTTTCATGGGATTTGTTGACAACATGAAAAATCTAGATAATCAGCAGCTTTATCCTCTAATCACGACCGCCATAGACAAAGCAT
Source organism: Macquaria ambigua (assembly GCA_008360985.2). Lineage (NCBI taxonomy): Eukaryota > Metazoa > Chordata > Actinopteri > Centrarchiformes > Percichthyidae > Macquaria > Macquaria ambigua. The sequence goes on along the minus strand of VMKM01000443.1, from coordinate 278,940 downwards.
GGTTACAATCATGGTCACATGAGCTATAGGAGTACATGTCACAGATTATCACTCCAAGTCTTTTCTGACAGAGGATAGGAGATAAGAAATGATAGTTTATTGCTCAGAGATAATCGAGTGGCAAAGCTCTGCAAAGACAGACTGAAACTCAGCTTCCCCTGCTCTGCCCCCCCCTCCTCTCTATATATTTCCAAATGACTGAGTAAACAGATGATGAAATGTGAGCAGACTGCCCTCTCTGTGTTTTACATTTCATGGAATGAACACAGATGGACACATCATGGCCAACTCCTAGTCCTGTGCTCCAATCTGTTTTCTCTCTCCAAAACACCAACACTAAGCGTTTTCTCTTTATGTCTCTCGTCCTTATTAAATCATCATGGGTGGGTGGTTGACTAATTCCTTTATGTTTACACATGAAGGACACACAAACAGATATGCCCTTACGAGCCATTTCTCCCTAAATGTCGTGCCATCGTCTGAAAGGATATGTCATTTTCCCTTTTATCAAATAATGTAGGGGACATCATACTCAATGTATTTCTGTCACAACACCATTGACATTCCTATTTTGATGAGTTGTATCTTCATTTACTGTCAATTCATTTGATGACTTTTTGTGATTTTTTGTGAATGGATACAAACACGCCTGTTGGACAAAAATAAATACTGTATGTTACACCTCTCTGCCTGTTGTGGTTAATTGTGTCATTTTTCTGTTTGTAACAGGTTTATAGATTACAATATTTTAAATTAACTGGCCTCAGTATTTTTCATGTGCGTGTTATTGTTCAAAGAACGTTAGCTTCAGAAAGTTATTAAAGTGGTGCACACAGTTTTTTTCTTTGCATATTTGAAATCAGTCTAAACAAGAGTCAGAGAAATTGACACCTTTGTCTTGAGAGGATTAATCTGAAGTGTAGCAGTGGTGGGGAGGTCATTTTGTATTTTCTGATGCAGAAAATTCCAAACCAAAAGCAAAATTTGATAAACTATTTTTCTGTATTGTTTATGTGGTGTCATGTAGGCATATCCTACAGAGTCAGAATAAACTCAGTGGATGAACATCACCACCTCTTGGACCCACCTTTGTGCAGTGGTTGCAAAACCCGGATAAGGAGAATGGACTCAAGTACAGACTCCAGAAACAGGTGGCGTGGAAAAGTTTTTTTACTCTTTTACTTTTTTCTTTTTTCCTTGTTCTACAAAAGGCAGCCTTACAGTAAACAACATGAAGGTAGTCAAATCAGGCAAACAAAAATCAAACAACGGGCAAAAGTCAAAAACAGGCAACAGGCTATCAGAAAGGCTATTGTATTTATAACTCAGCAAATAATATCAACTGTCTGTCAGAAAGGCTAGTGCTTGTAGCTAATATCAACTGTATTTCTATTAGAAAGGCTAGTGTATTTATTACTAATAGCTAATAATATCAACTGTCTTTCCTGCTCGAAGCTAATAATAATAGATGTATATCTGTCAGAAAGGCTAGTGTATTTATCATTCGTAGCTTATACCAAATGTATTTCTGTCAGAAAGGCTAGTGCTTGTAGCTAATAATATCAACTGTATTTCTTTTAGAAAGGTTAGTATATTTATCAAGCTTATAATATCAACTATTTTCCTGTCAGAAAGGCTAGTATATTCATCACTAAAAGCTAAAAATATCAACTCTCTTTCTGTAAGAAAGGCTAGTGTATTTATCACTCATAGCTAATAATATCAACTGTCTTTGTGTCAGAAAGGCTAGTGTATTTATTACTCATAGCTAATAATATCAACTGCATTTCTGTCAGAAAGGCTAGTGCTCATAGCTAATAATAACTGCATTTCTGTTAGAAAGGTTAGTGTATTTATCACTAATAGCTAATAATATAAACTATCTTTCCTGTCATGAAGGCTAGTGCACAAAGCTAATAATATCAACTGTATTTCTGTTAGAAAGGCTAGTGTATTTATCACTCATAGCTAACAATATCAACTGCATTTCTGTCAGAAAGGCTAGTGTATTTATATAGGTAATAGCTATAGCTAATAATATCAATTGTATTTTGACAGAAAAACTAGTACAAAAAAAGTACAATCATCAACCAGTGAAACCTATAGTTTGTTGTGTGTCAAACAGACAATATGGTACCTACCAGTGATAAACAAAAAAACTGACAAAAGCAGTCAAAATGAATGTCTAATTGATATTAGTAGTTACCTGTGATAACTACAATTATCTGTCCAAAAGATAGTTTTTAATATTAGCCACTAGTGATAACAGCACTAACCTTTCTGAGAGAAAGATAGTTGATATTATTAGCTACCACTAATAACTGCACTAAAATGTGTGAAAGAAATATAAGTTAACTAATATTGTTAGCTACCAGGGACAGTAACCTTTCTAACAGAAAGGCGGTCGATCTTGTTAGCCAAGAGTAATAAATGCACTAGCCTTTCTGACAGAAAGTAGATATTATTAGCCACAAGTGATAAATGCACTGACAGAGAGACAATTGATATTATTATTACCTAACATCACTAACTTTTCTCACAAAAAGAGGGTTTATCTTACTAGCTGCCATTATAATTCAGTAGACTGGTCAAAATATTTTAAACTAAATTTGCCTTCAACTGCTAAAGGGCTAACCTTAATGTTAACTTCGCATTTTCTGCAAAAATGTAGGTGGCAAGCTAACATTAGCTTTTGGTAGGGAGTGGGATTCACGGTAAAAGTGAAAAGGGTGAAAAAGGCACGTCATTGGTTGAAATCTTGTTTGATTCTATTGGCTGATGGAGAAAAGGGGTTCGGATTTCTGTTAGAAAGGCTTTCTGGCATACAGCTTTCAAGGCAAACTTCTCCCATGTGCCCTCTGAGCTCATGAGGGAGCAGTGATCAGCAGTACACAATACTTTTTCTTGTTTGCTCATGGAGTGTAGCAATGTTGTAAAACTGTTTCAATGTCCTGTAGATAATACAATTGGCTCAGCACAGAAAGGAAAGTGAAAATATGCCCTGTATTTTCAGCTCATTCATTTGACAGTAGTGATGCACAAAGGATAAAACGCATTGCTAATTGATCGAATGTGACAAATCCCATAATGTACAATCAAATTGCTATAATCTTCCTCTTTTGCAAAGAAAGCCGTTATCATCTATTCACATGGTTGATCACGTCTGTATGAGACGCCATGTAAACCCACCTGTGTCAGGTAGTGTAGTATAAAGAGTGAAAAGTCTGCAGTAGGAGGAGGCTGGGGTGGATGAGTCAAACACAGGACTTTCACCCAGGAGGCAGGGGTTTGTGTCCCATGTGAAACCAAAAGTCAGCATTGGCTTATTTAAAGTTTCTTATTTTAACCCACACACAATCTTTTCCTAAACCTTACCAAGTACTTAAACCTAAGGTGACGTGACGTGAGTGATCAACCATGTGAATAGATGATAATGGCTTTCTGAAACTACTAGGAGGTGTAGCAGGCCCTGTTCCCTTTTCCATCTAGTGCAGTTGGCAATGCAATCACAAAGTCCAAAAAGTGAACAAAAAAAAAGAAAAAATGTTGTTGCTTTTCAAGGCCGTTCATCACTTAGTACTGCCTCTACTGGCAAGTAGTGTAGCAACTGTAAAATTCACCTGTTTTTCTTTTGTGCTGCTGTGTTTTAATCGAAAGGAACTGAAATGAGAATTGCTCAAAAAGTGACTTTTGATCTATTCCTGTTTAAGCTTGCCTCTTTGTTTGTGATGTGATCATGTTTGTCAGGCCACTCATAGTGACCCCCTGTCCTGGATGAGTTGTAATTTCCATCAGCAGATGATGCATATCTCTGTGTCTGTAATGATTTACCCAGACATCAATATGTGCTTAACTTGCTGTCCAAACCTCAGTATTCTCTGTTCTGTCATTAGGGAATACTGAAAGAAGACTGAGAAGACTGAGGTTACTGGGTCTATTACTCGTTTCACTACTTTTAGAGTCTCTGGCTGTGCTGCTATTCTGTAGTCTAGAACACTGGTTCCCAACCATTGTCGCTTGTGACCCTTTATAGCCAAACAATGCCTACTCACAACCTTATTACAGGTTGAGCTGGTAGCAGTGATGTTCCCTTCTAAGACTGTTTCATTTATTAGTTCTTAGAGGCCTGAAGAGGTAAAACTTTTTGGTATTTTACAAGAAAAAGGCAAATATTTGAGAGAAGTAAAAAAAAAAAAAAACAAACAATTATGTGCCACAAAAATGTTTGTTCTTCCCTTTTTCCCCCTATCTTGTTAATCCCCTTGCATCCCCTCAGATTTATCTTGCCACCCCTTGGTCTTTCCCCAGGTTGCGAAAAACTGGTCTAGAGGAGACAGTTGGGTTGGGAGCAGTTCTAAACGTAGACACCTTATTCCTATCAGTTTCATGTCAATGAATTTTCAAACCCTGCAGTTACTGTGTGGTTCCAACTGGCGGAAAATATACAGGAAAAATACAACAAAAACATAAAGAATGACATAAGCAAGAAGAAAAAATCAAGTTCCAAGTAGGGCCATGACTGTAACTTTAAGTGTTTAGTTTAACATACTGACTGCAGGCTATGCAGTAAAAGCAACATAGCTACCAATTCATATTGGATCACCAATTTCTTTGAAAAGACACATTGTGTCCTCACGATGTTACATATTTAGAGCAGACATATTCTCACTGGTGTATGTGATAATGATGTCTACAAAATACTTGCACATAGATATTTATCAGTATATAAACAGGACAGAGTAAATATATTGAAGCAGCCTTGGCCAAGCCCGGCATCATAAATCCTAAAGTATGGACACAGAGAAGACTAGTAGCGATGTCATCTTCCTATAGGCCTTTTTCATGGAAGACATTTTGACATGTCACAGTAGGAAAAGCACAGCTGTAGATAATAAAATAAATGATGGCTAAATTCCATTTAGCTCCTTCAGTTTCAGGGCCCTAGTACTGTCCATGCTGGCTCACTGTCATGGCTTACTGGGACACTTGAATAGAACAGAGCCATCGTAAAAGTTAATAGTAACACCTGTGCTTTTCCTACTATGACAAGTCAAAATGTCTGCTGTGAAAAGGCCTATTCAGCATACGATAACTCAACTCAAAATACCCATCAATACAGTCCCCTGTTGCCACACATTTCTATAAGATTTTTAAGCCCATACAGTACGAGGAAACCCAATGATGATTTATCAAATGCATACTAGTTAAATATGTACAGGCAAGAGTGAATCAGTGAGTGTGTAGGAAAAATAAGGATGAAATCATTTCTGTTCGATTTTTCATGAAATAATGTGACAAAAATACAGCATCATGGGAAAGGTTAAGATGTGGTGAATTTGTGAAATGGCGACACATGGAGCTGTATCCGGAGGTAAATTAAGGAAATTCATTATGTGTGCAAACAGATGGCCAGCTCAAAATGCTGAATTGACAAATCAGTTCCGAATTCAGCCTCAATGTAACATACAATATGTTGTGATAGACAAAAAAGCAAAAAAACATGTTAGGGAAATGAACTGAGGCGAAAACCACATTTCAGAAACAAAAGAACAAAACCATTTCAGAACACCCCCCCCCAATAAAAAACAACTGCATTTCACAGAACAGATGGGGATAACCATGTCAATTTATTGTATTAGTTTATTTAACAGGGACAGTGCTTATTGATCAATAGAGTTAGCCCAAAAGCTGTTGCTGTTGTCAATTTAAAACATAAGCAACACAACACAAAACTATATGTCTTGCTAAATGAATATACATAACATACTAAATATGCACAGAACAGTACATTACACATCCACGAATAGATAATGCTGCAGTATAACACACTGTAGTTAGCTAAAATGCTACAAAAAAAAAAAAAAGAAAAGAAAAAACAGGCACAAGTAGTTAATGGGTGAAATTGTGCCAATAAATTCTATTAAAATATGCAATTGATATTGCAGATTTTGCATCCAGCTGTTCCACATTTCCTTTTGGGGCACTTTGAGAACGTGATACACACAAATTCTGGTTGCTCCCATGGCATTTCACAGAAAGACACTGTAGAGGGGCAATAGTTTAAGGTGCATAATAGGAACTGAATAAATTGAAAAATTACTGAGGCTCAGACTTTCACATGGGGAAGTGTTTGCTACCCCCTCTCCCAATGAGTCATGTCAACAGGGAGATGAAGGGCAAGAACTGGTTCTGTCAAGTCAAGCATTTGTAAAAGAACAAATCTCAGTGAGCTGAGATCTGTTGCCTGCAGACCATAATTATTCTGTTAATCTGACGAGCCAAAAACTGCATCAACACATTTTGTAAGGTAAGAAAATTACTTGTAAAATATGATATTTCAGTGCTTTTGGGTAAACAATCCTTTTAAAGCTTAAAGTTCGGTGCATCTAACCTAACAAAAGGGGTTTCTTATCCACAATGGCGATGGATTTACAAAATTGACAATACAGACCTGGGATTGTCCATATTAAGTTTAAATGCATAATATACAACAAAATAAAAATAAAAATTGGAAAAATACCCTTTTTTTCATGTTTGAAAATGTATAATTAATGCCAGAATTCAAATTGAAATAAGAACTTTTTTTCAGTGTACTGCAAAACAAAGATCACATGTATAATGGGATTGAATGTGGAATGAACTTTGCATCAATATTTTCAAATTGGAGGTATAACATTTAATACAAAATTATGTAAAAGTTCTTGCAACAGTATAAGACAATAAATATGTAGCTCAAACTACTCACAATATAGTGTCATGTTTATTTAACATATTTAAGTGACATAGATTTGTGCTCATGCCAAGTCATATGCTCTGTGGAGGCTTTCTCAATAGAGATGCAGCAAATGTTTTTATGCTAGTTCATGCTACTTCACTGAAATTTAAAGAAGAGGGGGGTGGGGCTGTGTACAAATTCAACATAAAAAGGACTGCTGGGAATGATAACCAGAGGTGGGAGGGGACACTAGGTGCGTTGGAAGTCAGTGGTCAAGTTTACCTCTTGACATTTGTTCATAACAACTCTCCCTTTGATCTGCATTTCCCTTGTATTTTTCTGCAGCTGATCATTTGTCATGTTCACAAGTCAGTGTTACTATCATGTACAACTGCTTGCCAGCATTATGTTACATGTGGGTGTGTTTTCCTGTCGAGTATAATGTCTTTTTCAAATAGTAAACAAAATGATTTCCCATCATCCTCTGTCTTTAATGATTGATCAAAATGTCAACATGTATCCAGGTTGCAGTCCAAGTCCAGGCAGCCCCCTTTTATTCATAACAATTACTGGATCTGTACATGGGGCTTTTATCCTTTGGGTGTTTCCAATGTGATCAATTTTTATTTTGAATTGGGAGTTAATTTTAATAGCTGCCCAATCATAATCACCAGATTTTGGTAAAAAAACCAAAAAACATCTGGATTTTCTTATTCTGCTACAGACGGACGCCACCACAAAGACAACACCCTTTTTAAATGAAATGAAATTTTGTTTTTTACTGTACCTTGACAGCATTTGACCTACTTTGAAGACACAATATGATCTTCATTTCTGCTGAAATAGTTTTCCATTTGTCAATAGGTAAGTTTTTTCAATTTGACTTCTACCTTTTGACTTTTCTTTTCTTGACTTCTTAAATCAAAACATATGAGTGCAGTAGAGTCAAGTTTTTGGGTCGCATACTCTCAAAACCATGAGAGAGATACAGTAAACAGAAGAGAGGGTCTCAAAGTTTGTATCAAAAGAATAGTTTTTTATTATTAAAAGTGCTTTTTCAAATGTTCTTTCTTTGATCAATTTGACAAACTTGATGTTGGACAATTATGGGTTATGTATTTTGGGACCTGCATGAAAATGTAATAGTACATCTCAAGGGGCTTATCCTGATTCATAATAAATTTGACAAATTACAGCACTGAGTGCTATGTATTTATTGGACAATATTGTTTTACATATTCATGACAAATCTCTGGGATGCCAGGCTTATTTATAACCTTTTACTATATGTTTCTGCTGTAGGTCTACTGAGTCTATCACTGCTTACAGGTCAGTAAGTTCTGTGTATGTTTCATGCCTGAAAACCCATGCATATCATTTAGATATTTAGATTTCTACATGATCCACCTGATCTAATTGAGTTCATGGTGACACAACCTACAGCTATTGTGCTTTCATTTTTCATTTCCAGAATGTGATAAAATTAAGCTGGTCGGGCCTTCACCTTGCTCTGGCAGAGTGGAGGTCTACCACAGAGACACTTGGGGAACGGTGTGTGATGACCAGTGGAGCACTGCCAACGCTGAGGTGGTGTGTCGAGAGTTAAACTGTGGGACAGTTCTTGAGGCCAAAAAAAGCGCTTTCTTTGGAGAGGGAAAGGACCAGATCTGGCTGGATGATGTGCAGTGTACTGGTCGTGAGACTTCCATCCTCAAGTGCACACACAGACCACTCGGGGAAAATAACTGTGGCCATAGTGAAGATGCTGGAGTTGTCTGTTCAGGTAAGACTTAGACTTGATTCACTTATCTCAGTTATGTTTGCTTGTGTTTTATTTAAAGTTGAATTACCAGAAGGATACCACTTAATTAGACACTTAATAGCACACTTTGTACCTTTATTAAAGGAATAGTTGGACATTTTGGGAAATATGCTCATTCGCTTTCTCGCCAAGAGTTGAGAAGATTGATGACACTCTTATATTTGTCCATTAAATATTAGGCTACAGCCGCTTAGCTTAGCTTATCTTAGCACAAAGACTGGAAACAGGAAAAACAAAAAAAGACAAGTTGTTTTTACACAAACAAACGAGATATAAACTGTTAATTAGTGAGCCTCACAGGTGCTGGTAGGAAGATTTTGTCACCTTTGAACAGAGCCAGGCTCGCTGTTTCCTTGTTTCCAGGATTTCTGCTAAGCTAAGCTATGCTAATCGGCCACTGGCTGTAGCCTTATGTGTATCGGGTAGATATGCGAGTGGTATTGATCTTCTCATCTAACTCTCTGCCAGTAAGCAAGTAAGACTATTTCCTAAAATGTTGAACTTTTGCTTTACATATTAATTAGGCAACAACATGAAATTACAGAGTTAGCTCCTAAAATCAAGCATCACAAAACCCTGCATTCCAAGTGCCTTCCTTTATTTATTTTTAAGACCAGAAATGTGGAACTGTCAAGAAAAATTGAGAAATACAGCTGTGGAGAAAAGCTGCTAACGCAGCATTTATCTTGGCAGTTGGTCATTATTGCATCTTGTGTTCCGAGAGATTGTATCGTCATTTCACAATGTGTTGCTATCGGTGGTGGTAATGCTGCACAACAGAATGGTCAGCGCATGACAGGCTGCTGCAAATGTAAAGAGCAAAGGGCAGAAGGTAGAAATGGGAGTCAACAGTCACCTTCCTTCTACATCTTGGTCAAAACAAAGCAATATTTATAGGAAGTGCGATTAGTATTGCACTTCCATAAAGTTGGGGGACAGATTGAAAAGAAAGAATTGTCAAAATCAAAGATGCAGAGGATGAGATATTCTGATTTTTAGATTTTATTTAAATTTCTACATCATTTGCAGAACATGTGAGGGTGGTCAATGGAAGCAACCGGTGTAACGGCAGAGTGGAAGTCTACCATGATGGCAGCTGGAAACGAGTGTGCAGCAGTGACTGGGGCAAGGAAGAAGCTGACGTGTTCTGCCGAGAGGTTAACTGTGGCAGTCCTGTCACTCAGGCTGATGTGTATTTCGGAGAGGGACGTGGCTTGGTTGGAGTCAAAACCTCCTGTTTTGGAAATGAGAGTTCTCTCTCACTGTGCAAACTTGAAGAATTCAAAGAAAGCTGTGCTGATGCTACTGTTGTCTGTACAAGTAAGTCATCGATGTGTTAAATTACAGTAATCTGTTGTTTTGGATGGCTTCTGAATAAACACGCCCCTTTTTTTTTTTCCTTTTCCACGTGACAGACAGTAAACCAATTCGGCTGGTGAATGGGACTAGCCGGTGCTCTGGCCGAGTGGAAGTCTACCATGATGGACAGTGGGGAACAGTTTGTGATGACAGATGGGGCATGCAGGAAGCAGCTGTCGCATGCCGAGAGATGAACTGTGGTAATGCTCTCACAGTCAAATACAAAGCCTTCTTCGGCAAAGGTCGGGATCAGGTTTGGTTGGACGATGTTGAGTGTACTGGTCATGAGAAATCCCTTGCTGACTGCCCACACAGAGGTTTTGGAGAACATGACTGTGACCACAATGAAGATGCTAGTATTATATGCTCAGGTAACACGTGCTATACTGTTTGTTGCTCGAAAATGTCACATTTGTTGAAGTACTTGAATTATATCAAGTTAGTCAAAATCCTGCTGACACCCCAATTTTGAGTGCCAGAGCAAAATGACAACAAACATGGACTTCACCAGAAGAAGAGCTGGAAATACACAATTATCTTTTTTTAAAATCTCCAGTGAATACTGAATTGTAAATCCAAGAGACATTCTTATGTTTGTGTACAGTGGTGATGCATGCATTGCTATTTCTGGAAAATATTGATTGGTTTTTCCATACATGTCTGCTGTCATGTCTGGAAATATATATAAATTCCAAATACCACTATACTACTATAGCAGGAGTATCATTTCGGAACCTCTACCATGTTAGAAAATCTTCCTGCAGCCTGTCAAAATCATCCTTTGCTGTTCCACTTTTTGTGTGCTTTTTATTTAGAAGCAGTACAATCTGTGCTCCTTACCTTAAAACCTATCATCTAGAAAAGCATAGGAAAATACTGTATGTCACTGGTGAAATATTAACATTATTCTTGAACATTTTGAATACAATACTTTTCTTTAACTGCTTGCTTTCCAGATATACTCAGATTGGTCAATGGGACTGACCGCTGCTCTGGCAGACTGGAGGTCTTCCACAATAGCCAATGGGGGAAAATGTGTAATAATAACTGGGGCCATGAAGAGGCTGCGATGGTGTGTAAGGAACTCAATTGTGGAGCCCCAAAAACATCCCAAGAAATCTTCAATTTTGGTGAAAGCGGGCTGAGAGGGTATACAAGTAGATGCTCTGGCAATGTGAGCTCTTTCGCCGATTGCAGACTTCAAGAAAACACAGGGAGATGTGAAGGTGTTTCTCTTTTATGTGCAGGTAAGACACAAAAGATAGGGTTATACTGTAGCACCGTTCAATAGAATAGCAAAGGCCATTTGGTCATTACAAACATGATTGGCCTCTGTGCATTAAATCTTCTTCTTCTTTTTTAATAGTGAATATTTTGGGCGGCACTAACTCAAAGGTCAAAGGGTTATCAAAAACATTAATCCTCTGGGAGTTTGTGTCTACCACCTAAAGTGTTGTGAGGATCAACCAATCCATTGATAGACAATGCCATGCTTAAAGGATAAGGCTGGTGATATTCTATAGTTTTGTTATTGTTTACAAATCCCATGAAAACACAAAAGCCAACAATGTAAGTCTGCCTCAGTATTTTGTGACATCCGTTTCCTGTTTGTGGCACTCAAGCCCCAAGCCCATTTGTTTCTCATGAAGACTTAAATCTTTAAAAGCAGGTCACAAATTTACAGTATACTTTCATTTTTAAAAAGTGAAAATAATTTCTTAAAACAGCTGTGCACTGTAGTTTTTATGAAACGTTGCTCCAATCGTGCATTTGTTTGGGACTATTTTCAGGGAAGCTAGTGAGTATTTACAGCGGCAGGATGATGTATGTGGGATCGACTCAAAATAAACTGCAGTGCCAATGTTCATCATAATGAACAAACACGTCACAGATTGCAATGGTGTGGCTCATTTATGTGTATTTATATGCTAAATCCGGCTTTGGCTATTGATTTTTGTTAGCAGGATCAGTTTGTTGTTGGTTTTGTTCCTTTAATGGGATTTGTTGACAATAAGAAATGTATAGAATATCACTAAACTTATCCTTTGATCTCTGTCACTGGTGTGGCATAAAATTAAAATTTTATTCTACTGCAAATGTGTATACCTTACCTGCAGCAAAGTGTTACGGAAAATATATAGCGTTAGTTTTACTTTGTAAACTGAGTACATTTGACAGTCCATATAAACCCTAATATTTCATCATCTGACTTTAGCTTGTGAGCACTTTTAACATGAGTGAACCTGTCCTCAGGTAATCCACCTCTAAGGCTTGCCAATGGCACTGACCGATGCTCTGGTAGAGTGGAGATTCTGCATGACGGCCAGTGGGGAACAGTGTGTGATGATGAGTGGGACATCAGAGATGCTCAGGTGGTGTGCAGAGCCATGGACTGTGGAACAGCTCAGGCAGTCAAATCTGGTGCCTTCTTTGGTCAAGGCCAAGGAGACATCTGGCTGGATGATGTCGGCTGTGTCGGTAATGAGACGTCCCTTTTGCACTGCCGACATCCCACCCTTGGAGAAAATAACTGTGGCCATGGCGAAGATGCCAGTGTGGTGTGCTCAGGTATCATCTCATTTATTACTCTGTTGTGTTGTTCATTCCTCTTTGTTAGCACGTTATTTACTTTATTTCACACAGTGTTTTTATGCTTACATTTATCTGTCACCCCTAATACCTCAGATGAATATTTTGCTGATCATTGTCAAGAATGAACATGTTATATCACATTTATTTCCACTACAGTATATCAATCAGAATATCACATACAATTTGAATTATATTTGATATTTCTTTCAAACGTGTCCAAACACCAACTAACTAATTACTGATTCTCTCTCCTTTGCTTTCCAGCTACCATTAGACTGATCAATGGGACTGACCAGTGCTCAGGCAGGGTGGAGTTCCACCATGATAGCCACTGGTCACCAGCATTTAATGTTAACTGGAGAATGAATGAAGCTGCAGTGGTGTGCAGAGAGATGAATTGTGGAGATCCTGTCAAAGTCTCAGGATCATTTGGTCAAAACAGAGAACTGAGAGTAGGGTACACGGTCAGTTGTGGCGGTGGAGAGACCTCTCTCACACAGTGCTCACTGAGAGAATATGTCAGGACCAGATATGATAGTACTGAAGAGGCAGGTGTCGAATGTTCAGGTAAGACTTGCAGTTGAATTGAAATGTCATTTCCCCTCAGTTATTGCGTAAGGAGATATAAACTAAAATGATACTGCAACTATTGTGCATATTTTTTCCATTTTTCAAAAGAAGATCAAACCATTTTGGACATATGTGTGGGAACAGCATCTAACAAGCTTCAGGCCTGCCATGTAGCCTACGAACATACAAGACATCCCCTCACCCACCCGTTTTCAACAAGCCCACATGATGCTGATTATGTACCGTTAAGACATCTGTCCCTTTACAACATTTGGGAGGACCCATCACGCTGTTCAGTTTGTACTTCACTTAGAAAGTGGAAGCTAGGCTAGTTAACCTCACTTGCACTGATCCCAACTTGGCGTTACTTTTTTCATCTATGTTATTTCAACACCTGCTGAGTCAGGTCCTGAAAGGAAGGGGCCTAGCTAGCATTAGCTGTCAAGATACGGTGACAATATGATGGCCAGACTGTCAAAAGTCAAAGCAATGAGTAACCTCATTACTCCGTTTGTTACCTCGTGATTCAGATCATGACAAGGAGTAATTATGTTTGGAGTGCTCAAATCACAGATGGGGATGGTTATTGCACCAACCAAATTACAGTACACACATTTTTTGTCGGTACCAAAAATTCATGCCCCCAGAGTGCACTAATGTAGGGGGTGCTATCATGGCAGAAAAACAAGCCTTAAATTTGTTCTTTTAGATAATTACACCAAAAAACTACACAAATACAAACAAACACCAAAGTTGGACTGCATGTACTGTACATTCATATAACAACTGTCATTTCCAGGCAGTGTGAAGTTGGCCGATGGGCACAGTCGTTGTGCTGGAAGAGTGGAGTTCTATGACAAAGGCCAGTGGGGGACTGTGTGTGGTGAATCCTGGGATATGAATGATGCAAACGTGGTGTGCAGACAGCTGGACTGCGGGAGGGCTCATAAGATTACCACCATGCCTGAGTATGGCCATGGCACGGGACGGACCTGGATTGATCAAATTGAATGCAATGGATTGGAGTCAACACTGACTCAGTGCCCACAAAGACCATTTAGAGACAAAATTTGCAACACCACCTCAGTTGCTGGTGTTGTCTGCACAGGTAAGAAAATGTACAAAAAAATGACAAAAGATAATTGTGGGGGGTTGGGAATACTCTCGGTGTGACATTCAGTGTCTTCCTTATTGTTAAAGGTATTATAGGGAACAAGAAAGTACTTCAAATTTTCTTTAATTATTATTTATCCCGCACATCTTTCACTACATATTAATGAATTTGAACTGTCTGATACCATATAATCATTTTAGTTTACCTGACTTCACAGGAAGTTTGGAAGTCCGGCTGGCTAATAAGGATGAGTGCTCTGGCAGAGTAGAGGTCCGTCATGGCGACGTGTGGCAAACAATTTGTGACACAGACTGGACCCTGAGTAAAGCTCAGGTGGTGTGTGAGCAGCTGGAATGCGGAAATGCAATGAATGCTCCCGGCGGTGCCCATTTTGGCCAAGGCACTGGATCAGTGGTGGAAGCGAGCGATTCGTGTTTTGGCAATGTGACATCTCTTCAGCAATGCTCACGCAAAGGTTTCAGAAGAGCAACGTGTGGGCATGAACGTGATGCTAGTGCTATCTGCGCAGGTAAAGCCTTTTAAATGACGTGTTCAAAATTCTCACATGCAACTTGACAAATAATATAAAATCATCAGCATTTGTTTCACAATTGTATTTTGTTTACACATATCAAGTAAAAACAGTGGAGTGGGGCATTATTATATTTACTTATTCAATAGTTTGAGATTTTAGGGAATAATCTAATTTGCTTTGTTGTCAAGAGTTAAATGAGAAGATTGATACCACTCTCACTTCTGTAAGGTAAATACGTAGCTGGAGCCAGCAGCTGGTTGGCTTATCTTAGCATAAAGACTGGAAAAATGGTGAAACACCTACCCTAAATTAATCATAAATCATATATAAAGTGCTAATTAGTGACCTTTAGAGGTGCTAACCGGCCGCTGGCTCTAGTTACATTTATCGTACAGACGTGAAAGTGTTATCAGTCTTCAAATATAATGCCCAGCAAGAAAGCAAATTTGAATATTTTCCAAAATTTCAAACATTTGCACTACAAAAGCGACAAATATTCCATTCGAGTGATATTCCACATCATTATTTTTCTGTAAGTGAACCATTTCTCCCTTTTTGCTGTTGAAATTAGCTTCTGATATGATGGTGGGACAAGCAATACTTTCAAAATGCAATAGAAAATCTATTTACATTGTGTTTTAAAATGAAAATGTATGTGTATTAATATACATATGTAATTCAAAAATAGGTTAAAATACACTAATACACTTTTAGAATTGTATGTAAATGCATGTCTCAGGGAATGTCATTTACATTTGGACTCACATTTCTGTTTTCATATGCAGCACAGCTCCGGTTGGTCAGCGGCTCAGGTGAATGCTCCGGTAGAGTGGAGGTCTTCTATAAAGGCCAGTGGGGAACTGTGTGTGATGATGAATGGGAAATGAGCAATGCCGATGTGGTATGTAGACAGCTTGGCTGCGGTCATGCAGTTTCTGCTCCTACAAGTGCCCACTTTGGTAGAGGTACTGGTCCAATATGGCTGGATAATGTGGGGTGTACAGGCCAAGAGTCTGCTCTCACACACTGTACGCATCCCGCTTTTGGAGAAAATAACTGCGGGCACGGCGAAGATGCTGGCGCTATCTGTTTAGGTAAGAGGCCTGGCTCATATTGAATCTATGAATGAAGTCATTACCTCCCAACTGGTATTAGATGAAGCTGCGTTGGCTATTATGACAAAACACACTTACTACAACTCCTTATCTGTTTCAGGTGCTCTACAGAAGCCTCAAATCACTTTGAGTCCTGCTCCAGAGGTAAACTGGGGTGACAGAGTTGAAATCACCTGCACTGTAGTAACAGAACACTTGGGTGGGACATTTTTCCTGAAAAAGACCCAAGGATCATTTCAAATGGAAAAATACTCTGAACACGAAGCTGCAACCTTTAACTTTCCTGCAGTGGACTTCAGCCAAAAAGGGTCATACTTCTGTGAATATCAAAAGAAATTGCCCAATCAAGTCATCTATTATCCTCAAGGCAATACTGCTGAGCTGTCTGTCACAGGTAAACCATTGTATGCTTTGTTTGTCAACTTGACTATAATTGTTGGAAATTTGACTGTGCAAGATTGCAATTATCTATATGAGTTTGTAAAAATCTGTCTCTATTCTGCAGTGAAACTGGAGACGCCCAGCATCTCCCTGACATCTCCTCATGCAATGGTGATCTACAGCCCTGACAAAATATCGGTCACCCAAGGCAGCAGCTTCTCTGTCACTTGCTCTACTCATTCCAAATATCCTGGTGGTTTCTTCTATCTGTCAAAGTCTAACACGACCAACACTGAAGCAAAGTCAGCATTTGGCCACTCTATCTTCTACCTGGCATCCTTTGAATTCCCTGCAATAGATTATGAACACCAAGGAGAGTATCAGTGTGTCTACGGTCTTAACATCTCCTCGTTGTCCTTCTGTTCCGTTCCCTCAAAGTCACTCCAAATCACTGTAGTCGGTAAGACCCAAAGAGCCCGTTGAGCATTTATTTGTCTTTCTACAGTGATTATAGCTAGTTATCTCCTTTGCTAACTCTACTACATGAACTTTTAATCCCTACAGCAGCCTCATCCTCGTCAGTTGTCTCAGGAGTTGTGGGAGGGCTAGTGGTGTTGGTACTCGTGCTGGTTATAGCTTACCTGGTCTGGAGAAGGAGAGGACGGGCTGCTGGTAAGTGGCAGACATACCCACTTTTTATATTACAAAATTACAGCGATGACCCCTTTGTTTTTAGTATCATAAAATGTGTAAAGCTGCACCAAGTAATATTTTGATATTAACAATTAAAAATAAATACTATGTGTAATGTGAAAGGTGCAGCTTGTTGTGACAAACCCACTGATAATTATCACTCGACTCTGCAGTTCTCCCCAACTCAGAGCATTTTTGTGTCTTTCAGCACATTGATTTGGTTTTAGGGCCCGCGACCAACCAACTAACCAAACACCAGACAGAAAGTTAGGGACTACCTGGTGAACATATTGAAGCAGTTAACGGCTAAAGAGGCAGCTATTTTCCTCAGGAGTTAGTGAGATAAACATGTCTAAAGGGGAACAAACTTACACTGGAAACACCTCAACACCAAGTGAATACTAATGTTGCTCCTTGCTCCTTGTCTGCTGGATGTGTAAATAGGTGAAAGCTTGCTAACACGTTTGCTGTACCAACTTTAGAAGGGGATTGTCATTGTTGTGTTTACAGCTTGTTGTGCCCTCAAGTGGCCAAAAAATCTAAAATTACATAGACCTAGTTGCTCTGGATTTCCCCTGTATTTGATTCAACTCAAAACCTTTTTTTAAAAGAGCGTTGTTGTCATGCTGATGTTATGTTATCACTTTTCAGGTACCATGGTTCAGTTTAGTAACAGGTTTGGAGGAGCAATAAAACAAGATATAGAAGACAAAAGCAACGGAGCATTGGATGAAAGGTAGTAAAAAACGAGAACGTAGCTGATGTTATTTGTCTATTTATATTATTATATATATATATTATTTTAGATCAAACAACTTGAAAGACATCCTAGTGATTGCAAATGTCACACTCCTTATCTCCCACAGAGACCACAATACCCAAGTGAATGACAGTGGACGCAGTCGCGGCCCAGAAGCCAAGGATGCTGTTATTGATTCTGATAACTCTGTTGAGAGGGTCCCTGAAGACCTGGCTGGGAGAGTGTGTTATGAGCTTGAACCACTCGTTCTCCCGTGATAACAAAATGACTCAATGTCATGCGACTTCGCTAAATTTAAAGAGCAACATAACACCAGGCTGAAAACAGGCTTTTACTGCTCTCTCTGGTTGAAAGTTTGTTTGTTTGTTGCACCTGTAACCACATCCAAAAGTGATGTCACGGTGCACTAACACACCCTGGGGTACACTTCTACATCACGTCAGCAAAGTGAGAAGTTAAACCAGTGGAGGTCAGCAAAAAACAAGAGTTTCTGCTGGTGTTGAGTTGCTTTTTAAGGTAGGCCATTAGGGACCCGTGTTTTTACAACTCTTTTTATGAAAATAATTCAGAAATCTACCGACTTCACATTTCCTCAGATGCTGTAGTATGTGCTTTAAAAACTTTAGAAAATAAACTTTTCAGACATTGAAAATGTGATTTTGAATGACACTTGTGTAAACGGGCAAAAGTTAGCTTGTAACACTTATTTTCATATTTCCTGTAATGATTTATATTTTTCTGGGAGATTATGCCAATCACAAAGCTAAGGTCCACTGACCTGTAGGAAAAAAATGAGTACATTGTATTTGTATTGCATGATAATTTGCTTTTTTTTTGGTGTATGTGAGTGCTGATCAATAAATTTGTATTTCTTACAACACTTACACTTTTTCATTTGGCAGAGTTTTTTTTTTTAATTCAGTGTACACATCATAATTACACCCTCCTGATTAGGGTGCAAATGTGCCAACAGCAGCCGAGATACAATATACTCCACATCATCATCGTACACAATAACGAAGCAGCTCAGTTGAATTCAGCCATCATTCATTTAATCGTTTACACGTGTGCTTTTCCTGTCAGTATGTCCCCCATGAAAAAGGCCTATGTAGTGGAGTAAAACGTAAAATATATCCTGAAATGTAGTGGAGTAGAAGTATAAAGCAGCATAAACTGGAAATACTCAAGTCAAGTACAAGTAGCTCTAAAGTGTGCTTATGTGCAGTACTTGAGTAAGTTACTTTCCACTACTGGTGTAGTGTGTGTGTGTGTGTGTGCCAGTGCTTTCACAATTGACGCAGGCAAGCTACAACTGGAATGGCAGTCACACAAGTGGGTGTGCCCATGCAGACAGGTAAGCCGTGTCCAAACCTGCTCACCTTGTCTGCTGTTACGGCAAACCACCACCACATACCTGCATATAGGATACTGGAACGTTCTCTGTCTCTCCACTTCTCTCTGCACCTCTCTCAGTCTGTCTCTAGATCAAGGTGTTCTTGTTAAAATAGCAACTATGCCCGTCAAAGTGTTTTTTTCCAGCGTGAGCAGTTCCCTAGAGGTGCAGTATGCAGTCGCACTTGCTTCATTCTTTTACTTGTTGGCATATTGTTAATACTCTGACATATTGGTAAGATTTAACAAAAAAAGTCATACACTCTGTGTGTACAGTACATTTTATTTCTGTAGACAAACTGGAGCTGCTCACTGTGGACAGTGAAGCGAATTTTATTGCAAAAGAGAACCTGGTATAAACGTATATGTCAAAAGGCTACACATGAATTTAATATTCTTGCAAATGTAACTGACGAAATGTTGTCCTCTCCAGATGAAGAAAAATCAGCAAAAGATCTTCACTATCCTGGATGGCAAGAAGATCCCCTACGAAGCCGTGGACATTTCTCAGAATTCTGAAAACAAGGAATTAATGAGGAAGATGGCAGGGAACCCGACTGCACTGCCTCCTCAAATATTCAATGGGAACGTCTACTGTGGGGTAAGTCTCACACAATAACCTGCAAAAAGTAATAATAAGGTGCACTGACAATGTATCACCTTCTCAATACTAATGGAGTTATGATTGAATGTAAATCATTTACACGCTGGCTGCATTTGTCACTGGGAAAATATCTTTGGTAGTCTAGGGCGTAGACACAGGGATTAAATAAATATTTACAGTATATTATACCACCCACAGGTTTGCAAAGACACACACACACACACACAAACACACAGATTGCTCCTGGAGGGTTTTGAAAGTCACTTCTGCAATCCATTCAGACTTTTCTGTGACAGAAAAGTTGCTTTGGCTTAAGGAGTGAACCTTTGATCCGTACAGGTTGCAAAAAACCTCTGACGAGGTACAAATTGTCATAGACTTATGTTTTATGCCCTCAAATATTATAATTTTTAGCCACGCTAGCAGCATGGCTCTAGGTATGGCAATGACAGTTGGTCAGTCTGTTTGTCCAGCACTTTGGTGCAGGCTGAAACATCTCGACTACTGGATGGATTGACTTAAACTTTTGTACAAACATTCATAGTCCCCAAAGGATCCCCTGACTTTTCCTCCCAGTGCCACCAGCAGGTTGGCAGGCAGGGAGAGGGTCTCACACACTGTTTCGACCATCCGAGAAGCACTTTGGTTAAGGCATACTGATTTCTTAAGTACAGCTGGACAGAGCCACTAGTGAGGCTGTTGATCAGCCCTGTGTTAAAACAGGGCAGGGGGCTGCATTTGGGGGCGTGTTGTCAAGGAAGTCCAGTCTGAGTAGCAGGTTTTAATGCTTTATAACGGTTTATGCTCACAGACAGATGGACGACCCTGCGTTGTTTTGTCGGAGACCCCTGCGTTGGCTTTAGTCTTGTTTTCTTTTCAGTCATTGTTATGTTACTTACATGTGGATTCTTACACAGAAAGAGCACCAACATTTTTTAAGATCAACTCCGCCTTGCTATTATGAACCTTATATTGTTCACAAGCTGATAGAAGATTATATCATGTACTGCACACAATCTCTACAATATATAATAATTCATAAACATGTTAAGATGTGTTTACAAAATCTGTACAACAGCTGTTTCTCTCTGTCTTTCTCTCTGTCTCTCTGCACCCCCTCCACCCTCACCTCCAAATCCCTGACCCCCAACACCTTTGCTTTGTTTCAGGACACCACTGCATTTGAGAATGCAATCGAGATGGAAGACTTAAAGGGGTTTCTCAAACTCTAAAAGGAATGAAGACCACTGCAATACATCAAGTTAAGGGTTAAGGGTTAAACAAACAAAAACTAAATTTAGTAAAGACTATATTAATATTTCTGTTTCCATTCATTTGATTTGGGTATGACGTGTTTTATTCATATTTGATGAATAATGCTCCAAGCTCAAGGAAAAGGGCTTTTCTAGCCTTCCTTTCAGGGAAAAGCATATGAGAGTATTTGCAGTTGCACATCTGAACAGTTTGTATGATTAAAATAAAAATTCTTAAAATCGTTTGAACTCTGCCTCTTGCACTCATTGACATGATTTTTGTCATTTCTTATTTTTGTGAAAGACTACAAGGTGGTATCTATCTGCAGATTTACCAGTGAGTTGAAGTAACAGTTGACTGTTACTCTTCTTGGTAAATTTTCACTGTATAATCTCACTTTATGTAAACAATCATTTAAGTTAATGTCTAAGAAACAATAAATATTGTGACCAGCTAGGGTTTTTCCCTTAGAAGACCTCAGCGAGTCAAAGTGTCCAGTTCAACAGGGAACCTTATTAACTAATCAGATCAAAGCATCACAGGAACAGATCATATTTGTATTTAATATGTAAAGTGTAACATTGCATAAACAGAGACTATAACATCCATAAACCTGTTACCCTGGTTCATGCTAGGGAGCTTTGACTACACCTACCCCTGGGGCACCAGGAGTATTAAGAAAATACTTTTTTGTAAATATTTTAAAAAGCACTGTTGCAGAGAGGACATTATATAAATTACACAGAGTTTATAGACACTGATGTAACTTATCAGTTATAGTTTAAAATGTACATTGCTGAAAAGGTTAAGGTTGGAAAGTAGTGATTTTAGCACTTTTAACCTGCATTTTCTTGTTATTGTGAAAAGAAGAAATAATATCTGCTAATACTGAGTTGAGTTTTAAAAAACATAAACAGTCAAAATATTGCATTATTTTACACTTTCATAGTTATATTACATAGTTTGCCTGTATTTGTTCATTTGATTATTTCATGTTTTGTTAATTTGTGTAATATTATACACTCTGGGTTTCCTCATTATACCTTCCGGTATGTATGAATACAAAGACTGACTTGACTTTATTTGGTAACAAAATTCATGAGGGTTACAAGTCAGCAAGTATTAATTCACGAGTGCAATAAACTCTGAAACTACAACAGGCAGCTCATTGGACGCCAGGGCAGATGGGGCCTCGTTGTATTAAAGCAATGTCGCGGGCTTATGACGTCCTCTTTACCCGCTGCCCGAGAGGAGGTTTTGGTGCGTTTCTTCAACTACCGGCACAATCTACAGGATTAATCAAACATCTTGCTTTATAAATTCACCACACTGAACTGTTTGTGAAGGATAATAACTCTACTTTCATATCTGTTCTTTATTGCAGAACTTTAAGTCAACCATCCATCATTAATCAACAATGGCCGAGGAAGGGTGAGCATGACGCTTATATCTGCCGCTAACTTAGCCCACACAGTGTTAAACGGGGTATCTAACTAAGAAAACGGCGCTGACAAGAACCTACGTTTTGCGAAATGTGGTGGTGTAATTGTAACAGTTATTCTGGGTTGCTGTTGCACACAATGAATGGTACGGTGATTGGAGGTATCATTAGTCTTATTTTACATGAGCTAACTGGCTAGCTTAGCCGAGTTGCAGGTTAACGGGGTTAGGGCCACTTGATATCTTCGTATGTGGTACAGCAGTAACTTAAAAGATGGTTGAGCGTTGGAGAGCTTGTTCTGCTTTTGCTGAACCTTGTCAAAAACCCATTTAATGTGGGTAAAAGTCAGTGCCTGCAGTAACATAACAATATTATCAGAAATGTACCTATCTCTATTGGTCCCCACTTTCAGCACTAATCTGATTTCCATTTAAGAGTGTCAGACCTATTTAACTACTAAAATTTTGCAGGACAATTTCAGTTATTTGGTCATAACTTTAGCTGTGTTTCTGAATGCAGATTGGACATCTGACTGGGAAAGAGTCCCAGGATATAGAGAAAATCACAATACACAGCAGGACAGGAATGAATGACCAAACTAGCAATTCTGGATTGATCAAAACTGATGTTTATTCTAATTTTTCTTTTTAATAGGCAATTTCTGACTTTATGATGGGTACTTCATGTGATCTGTCAACATCCTTTTATGAAGGGGATGTTACTGACCACTTAACAAGTGCAATACATGTAAACACATTGCCTTGAATGTCCTGCCTGCCTTACAAGTCAGTCAGTTTTTACTGCAGCTTCACTTGCAGGTGTAAACCATAAATTAAACTTCGCTTGGAAGCAAGAACTAGATTTGTTTTTCCTCAAGTGCCCCATTTGTTTGGAGCAATGCTAGATTTGTCACCCCACTGGTATTGAAGGGTCAGCTGTCCTGAAGCATAGGCTTAATTTTAAATTTCAAAATGAGCTCTCTGGTGCTTGAATGATGACTTTAAATTCTTTTGTCGGATACCCCTTCACTCAACGATGAGTGAGATCCCCATTCTGACATGCTGGAAGCTCTACCGGAATCCACAATTTTGTCATCCCCATTCTGGTAAAAATGTAACCCTTTTTTTTTTTTTTTCTTGTCCACCCTTATTTGATAGCATTGCTGCCGGAGGTGTCATGGATGTCAACACCGCTCTCCCTGAAGTGCTCAAGACCTCCCTTATCCACGATGGCCTCGCCCGTGGTATCCGTGAGGCCACCAAGGCCCTGGACAAGTGTGTTAAAAATTATTTTACTTCATCAATATTTTGTTCTGTCCGTAGTAGGTGTGTCGCTGATGATGCCTTGGCTCCCTCTACTGAAATGTTATGTGGAAGCCTGCCATTGTTACCCAATTTCTGTCTGAGATGTGCCGTGAAATTTTGAAATGCGGTGATGGTGTACGACCCCTTACTGCTAGTTAATTCGGTGTTCTTTTGCAGGCGTCAGGCCCATCTCTGCGCTCTTGCAGCCAACTGCGACGAGCCCATGTACGTCAAGCTGGTGGAGGCCCTCTGCGCTGAGCATCAGATTAACCTCATAAAGGTAACGTACCTGCTCAACACCAGACTGATTTAGCATTAGGTGTGGAGGACATGGGGAGGGGGGATGCCTTATTGCCATGTTCACATGTAAATATTAAAATCCTTGTTGACATCAAGACTTCTGGTACTACTGTTTCAGATGTCTTTTGTACTGACAGTGGAGTGAAAGGTAGCATGGCGTGTGGTGTACTGCTGTATCACTGATGATAATTTGGCTCCCTCTACTGAATACTGTGAGGAGAATCGCCACTGTTACCCAAATTCTGTCTGAGATGCAGCCAAGAGTACCCACGTCGCTGCCATTTTATCACTGCACAAGTATTGTCTAAAAACTATTTGAAAGCAATTGTGACGACACTACAATGCACATTAGTGACTGTTTCATCAGGAGTAATTGGCAATGTTGTAATTATGTTTACATTGTTCAAAATGGGTTCTTTACACAGCTAGGGTTTGCATGGTATGTGTATTTTCCAAGGTTAACAGTTGCACAGCATCTAGTGACAGTAGTTTTAAATGTCGGTATGACACAAGTTAAAAGACGCTGTTTAACTTGATTTCAGGTTGATGACAACAAGAAGCTCGGTGAGTGGGTTGGTCTGTGCAAGATCGACCGTGAGGGCAAACCCCGCAAGGTGGTGGGCTGCAGCTGTGTCGTCGTCAAGGTAAATGATGCTCTGTAGTCTTTTGTAGGGTTTTCCATGTACCTTTTTTTTTAAAATATATATTTGGCCTACATTCAAGCCAAAGAAATTGACTGAATTCCCTACAGTAAAGACAGGACTGATGTTAAAGATGCAGATTGCTGTTGTGTTAGACTTAAGGACTTAGGACTAGATCTGCCAGGCAAGTGCAGGTGCTGTGCCTTGTGCCATGCAGCTGTTGATTACTCTTGGCAAGATAACAGCCAGGGTACGAGCCCCGTCGTCTACCTGTGGTGTCTGGGGTCCCTAAAAATGGCTACATATAGTAACCAATGACAACAAGCACTATGATTGACAGGTCATCACTGTAATTAATCCTCTTAAACTCTGGCTGTTTGTCCAAACCAACATAACTCTATTTTCATATCTAGTTCCAAAGATATTAATAGGTCTGGTTGAATTTTGGGGGAACATGTGTACGATGATGCACAAGAAAACTATAATCTTTCCACTTGAGTTAATGGGGCAGGTTGTATTAAAAACATGGTATTTTTGTTTGGGATATTTCACTCAATGAAAGCAGCATATGTTTCCAGTAGCTGCAAAGTGTGGCAACAAAGGGATACTGAATGTGTATGTACTGGCACTCGGTATGTGTTTTTTCTAAATACAGAGACATTTAATGGACAAATCCAGAGTTTTAAGAGGTTGGTCTTTGTACAGTGAACTGGTCACGTCAAAAGTGTTGCTCAGCTTGGTGTCATTTAGAGCAGAGCCTGTTTAGATATGATAGATGAGTTAGATATTTAAGCGTTAAAATGATCATTTTTTTTAATAAGATTTGGTCAGCCAAGATATGACGTATGTATCGTGTAAGCCATTTTAAAGTGGAAAATGATACTTGTCAGTGTTCTGTGGTGGGCAAGCTGTTGTGGCAGTTGTTTGAGTTACTGCTTAAAGGTTCCCTGTGGAGTTCTTGATCGGTAGTAGCGCTATGGACCTGTTTTTCTATGAATGGGTCCCTGTTTTGTTCATTTTGTGCACAAAGGACACGCATATGAGTGGCATGGACACAATGGTTTCACTCTATTCCACTGACTAACGGGTGGCAGTAACATGTTGAGGTCTGCCAGCAAAGGCAGTGAAGAAGATCACAAGCTAGTAAACATGGATGTAAACAACGCTGGATTTAAAATACTTCAATCAGCTTTGCAAATGTTTTGAGGATGGGAATGCACTCAACACTAGTTAGACCTTACGGATGCACACAGTGCGTTTTGGTGAGTGTCAATGTAAAAATAACTTGTTTACAAGAACTCCACAGGGCCCCTTTCTAAATTACCATAAACATATCTGTACTGATATCTCTTGTTACTTTTTGGTTGACATACACTGGCGCAGATAAATGATAAACGTAATTGGCCAGTAATATCAGCTGGGCTGTAATTTAGAGCTTAGTCGTGTGTCTGACCTGCCCAGTCTCAACCTGTGTTTTTCTGTCTACAGGACTATGGCAAGGAGTCTCAAGCCAAGGATGTGATTGAGGAATACTTCAAGGCCAAGAAATGAGATGTGAATAAAAAGTGGAAACGAAGCTGTTGTCTGGGGTGTTTTTTGGATATTTAACTGACCACTAAAGGAGAACAGATTTGCGCTTAACCATTAACAGGGGAAAAAATTACTATTTTCAAAAATATGCAGCACTGCATTAATTTATTTGGTTATAAGTTTGATCAGTTATAAATTTCATTAGGGAAGACAAGATGCATAGGTCATTTGGATAGGTTTTCTCCTTTTTATATCTACATACAGACATTTCTGAATAAAGAAAGACATTCAAACACATTAAGGCACAACACATCATGATGCACATCCTCAACCCCCCCTCCCCCCCAAAAGAATTACAAAAATCCAGAGGAAAAAAAACAAAGACCCCAAAAATGTTATTTCCTTTCCTTGACAAAAACATCCACCACTTCCCTTTTTAAGTTTATTGTAAATAATTTACACAAGTTTCTGCCACAGACTGCATTGTTGTGATTATTATACCACCAGGAAGAAAACACTTAAAAAAAGCAGCTGTTATCCCCGCACACATAATGATGCCTGTACAGAGAAGCCCTAATTGTTTGAAGACAGTTCGTTCCAGGTGACCCACAACAGGCCTGATACTCGCCTGGGTGCTCCAGAACAAACCAAACATCAAGAAGTTGCCCAACGAAACATCCTCCCTGGCCAAGGGAGGTCTGTAGCCTTCACAGGCTTTCAGTCGGCTACGGCTGCAGGGACAGTAGACAGGGTTTTCACAGCGGTCCGTTCCCAGCATCGGGGGGCCACAGGGGCTGAGCTGGGTTGAGTGATCTCTTAACCCCACAGTTCTTTCACCTCTCTTTTGCTTCTTAAGACCGTTCAGAGTTTGTAAATCCAGACGTTCAAAAAACAAGACAAAAAGAAAAATCACAAAAACAGTTGCAGTGTATTGTTTGTTCTTAAATAGTTATACAAAAGAAGGGGGCTGCCTGGCTGACCATGTCCATGGTAACATTGCATGAGTCCATATTGCTATAATAGTTACAGGTACTCAAACTCCAGTGCTTGGTGTAGTGCCAGCAGGTCAGAGTGACTGGATATCCTCCAGAAAGGCATGTTGTGCTGCGGAGTGAACACACACATTAAAACCAGCAGTACTGTTTTCATAGCTGTACACCACCACCTAAAGACATGCAAGCTACACTACAGTAGCTTGTAGCTGCTTGCTTTGCAAAAGCACTGCAAACAAAATCCATGCAATTCTAAGGCTTAAAGGAAGAGTTCAGCATTTTGGGAAATGCGCCTATCTGCTTCCGTGCTGAGAGTTAATTTAGATGAGAAGATCAATACCACTCTCATATCTGCCCGTTCAGTAAGACTACAGCCATCAGCTGTCGGCTTAGCTTAGCATAAAGACTGGAAATGGAAAAACAATTAGCGTGGCTCTGTCCAAAGGTATAAAAATCCACAAAGCACCGCTAAAGCTCACAAATTAATACGTTAATCTTGTTTGTTTTAATACATCGTAAGAATTGTAAAAAGTAAAAATTGGTTAAAAAACAGTTTGTGGTTTTACGAGGAACGACAAGACTTTATGCTAAGCTGAGCTAACAGCTCTTGTTTTCATCATGCGGTTTCCAGGCAACCATAGCAACTTCACTGGCACATGGCCCCTAATAACACGTCAAATTGTTTTCACATTAGGTTTTTGTTTGAATTAAACAAGATATAACGCGGTAAACTTTGAAGACGTTAGTAAGCGGATTTTGTTACCTTTGGACTGAGCCAGGCTAGTTGTTTCCCCTCTGCTTTCAGTCTTGCTAAGCTAACTGGCTGCGATAGCCTTATGTTTAACGGACAGATAAGAGAATGGTATCAATCTTCTCATCTAACTCTCAGCAAGAAAGCAAATATGCATATTTCCCATAATGTCAAACTATTCTTTTAACAATCCCAGCACCCACCATGAATGAAACCCAAAGCTGGAGAAGAGATGGGATTTATATTCAAACTTATGGAAATATGTCCTAGTGCTATGAATTCGAGTATATCACTACTTGTCCCCTTTTTTTTGTTGTGATATAACTCTACTTTTCTCTCACATGAAGTACTGTATCAATGAAAAATAAGACTCCATACACCACTGGATAAAAACCAGCATTATTGCGCTAAACAACAAACTCTAATGAGATTGTTCAAAGCTTAATCACTGTGCACATTTGGGCAGCCATTTATTCTGAGTGTCAAATGTGACATAAATCAAGTTGAGTTTAGAAGTATATCATCCAAATCAATTTGAAATTAATAATTTAGCTGCAGATGGCTCACAAATTTGCTGTATTTGACTTTCAAAAGTAGGTGCAAAATGTACATTAGCCAAGCCTCAATCTCAAATTTTTACTCTGACAGTTGCGATCCAAAAATCTCCTGTCACTCCATAAAAAAAAAAAAAATGTAAAAAAAAGCAACAGCAAGTAGAACAGAAAAAAGTCAACGACCAACACAAAACCTCTACAGCAAAGAAAGGCAGGCTTCGTCCAATCAGAGCTCACACTGTGAGGAGTAGGCGGGGTCACGGTTGCGGGTCCATTACCTTTTTGGCCGCCTGCTCCTCTTCCACACCGTCCCCAATTACAACATACACTACTTTCCTGCCAAACCTTTGCATTATGCGTTCAAAGCAACTCTCTTTTCCTGCAAAAAAACAAATAAACAAGGGGAGGAAGGAGGGTCACAAGGTCAGAGGGGTCAAAGTTCAGAAGTCGTTTGTTTACCTGGCTTGCTGCATGCTCTTCATCCTTCCCATCGCCAATCACAACATATGTAATGTTAGTGCCAAAGCGGGAGACTATACGCTCAAAACAGCTCTCTTTGCCTGGAGACAAACAAATGGCTTTCACAGGTTTTTCTTTTGTTGTTTAGATGGAAATAAAACACATGAAGAGGCAGAGCTGTGTGCATATACACACACACAACACTATTATCCCATAACAGATAGCTCACTCTGATTGATCCTGACACCCACATGGTGCATCCTGAGATGTCACTTCAATTCAGACAAATATAATCAATCTGGTTGCCACGACAACTCGAAGAAAAGACTTGTGCTTGTGAGTGATGTCAGAAGTCACACCCCATATTAACCTTTAGCCTTTTCCCTGTACAACACAAACAATGCTAATTGCATGTAGAGTAACTCCATATGCAAAGGAATGTATCCAGGAGTCTATGGAATATGGGATCTGACCTGAAACACTTGCAGTCTGCTTGTGTCTTAAACCTCTGGTGGTTGTCATGGTTACCACATTGCTACGTCCATTTCAATCAAGGCAACGTGGGGTTGAACTGGGTGTAACACAAGCTCACAAACACATACAGACACACACACACACACTTGGCTTTGAGATTTCTTTCCTAAATGTTTTGGCTCTCTACCCCCTCTAATCCAAGTTGTTTTGTTTCCTTTGTACAGATCGATGTAGGGCTGAATATAATTTAGTGTTGGCCACAGCTGCGGTACGGTGGTGTAACCGGCTGAGGTTCAGGCGAATGGAGTCCCTTCAGAATGTGGGCGTCCGGCCTGGATGATCCCATGAGTGTAAAGAGTTGTTCAAGGAAAGATCCGGATCATGTGAGGTGAGAACGGATATAATGTTGTTTTGGTCAGTGTGAGCTGGAGAATAAGGGCTTGTGTCCACATAGCGTTTTTTTCTGAGCGCCAGCGTCTTTTCTCAATTGTTCCCAATGAGAAGCGAGCGCGTGTGCCTAGAGAAAAAGCACTGCACGAGGCCTTTTTTGTGCAACCGCTCCGAGCACTTCTAGTTGAAAATCTCTGAACTTTTCAGAAAGGTGCTGGTGTCGTCACAGGCGCTTTTTTTCAGGCAACCAATCATATATATTAGATGGGGCTTGTCACCCTGGTAACCAAGAAAATGGAGGAGAAACTTTCTGAGCCAGAAAAAAATGCTATGTGGATACAGGCCCCAAGTCTGGGATTAAACATGGCATATTAAAGACCCTGAGCGCACACACACACACACACACACACACACACACACACACAGGTGCATTCAATTGCTCAGGATAATTGGACTTCTGCTCAGGTAGAAATTGGGTGGAGCTATGATGGAATTACGTGAGGTCACTAAACTTCATGAACCAATAAGAATGATGAAGGTTTAACTTCTTCCGCCTTTACACCTGGAACAAGACTAGTGGGAGGGTCAGAGGGATGTCAATCAAGCACAGTCTTTAGAGGAGGTCTAATCAGGCTAAATATGTGAAACCACCTGTTTGGGCGGATCATGGGTGCTTTCTTTATCTAGAATCTACATCCTCGCTGTAATGCTAACATGTAAAAATGCTGTCTTTTAACACAGTGCAGTGTTGTACAGCAGCCCTATCAGTAAAAGTGAAGTGCTAAAAAAATGACTTGAATTAAAATAAAGAAATGATGTAATAGAAATGCACTCAATGTAGTAAAATAATAATCAGGGGATGTATGTGGTCTGATACTGTAGCATGCTAAAAGAGGCAGCCTGTACACTCCCAGCTTTTAATCACAAATGTAATGTCACTTTAGGTTCAAATATCACAATTTAATGATAACTTGTTTACTTCAAAATACAAAAATATTACTTTGACTTGGGTTCGTTTTATTCTCTGTACAGAGAAATGTATGTAAAAACACACAATCTTAAGTTATAAATGCCCAACGTTACGAGGAATGCCTGTCACGTTTAAGTATGGGGTGTCTGTTTCACAGTGTACTTACTGTGAAGTTGTATAAAATGACACTGAGAAATACCACATGACCCTGAATCACTTCAATTACTAACAGGTACTACTATTGTATCAATATGCAAGAGGGGGCATGGATTAATGGAGAGGGATGCACTATGATGCCAGCTGTGTAGTTATTATAGTATCATTATAGTAATTTATTAATTTCATTAAAAAAACTACACTGACACTATCAGATTACTACTACTTGATAGCTTCTTGCTCAAGGTCAAACGTGTGTGTGTTGGCCAAAGCGTAAACAGCGTGATCTGTTTTCTTAAAGAGATTTAATGTGAACTGGGTTCACTTTTATTTTCTCTTTCTCACACACATCTACACACACACACACACACACACACACAGAGTATAAAATAAAACATACTGAAACATTCCCAACCAACTGTTCAGTGAACCTGAGCCCAACTAAAGCAATAAGTTTAATATCATAACAGTATATCAGTAACATATGGAGTAGATGAAGAAACATCAAAATAATGGATAACCAACAAAAGGCAAGTCAAATATATATGGTCAATTACTATTTAATGACTTCCATTCCACATTATATTATTTCCATCAATACTAGATTGTTGTTTTGAATTTATGGAATGTGTGTGTGCACGAGTGTTTGCCTCTTACCTATTTTTGTTGCACTGTAAATGTTCTCGATGGGGAAAACAGATCCCAGACTATATAAGAGAACTTTAGCCAGCGCTGGTATGAGCTGCGTAGTGGTCACCATCACGTTCACACAGTTACTCCTGTGGGACACAGACGGACAGCAAACCATATTATGTAAAGGCGGGTGAAAGGACAGATGAATGGATTGATAGAGGGATGAAAGGATCGTGAATTAATGTCCTTTGATACTGAATATGGATTAGTTCCCACACTCGAAATCCTGACCTTATTAATTAATGGAGGGGAGGACTAGTAGAGCAATCACAGTCTCTATGAAAGAAAGAATAACATGAAGTGGCACCTGGAGCTGATGATGGACAGGGACTTGAGTGCGTGGGTGAGCCAGGAGTCAGTCAGAGCCTCCACCTCTGCTCTGAGCTGCAGCCAGGCATCTCTTTTAGCAGGACCCAGCAGACCTAAAACGCAGCAGGACTTTAGTAAACCCCCACAGCATCAGGCATCACACATACACGGGTGCAAAGAAGGTCAAGACAAAATTTGGAAGTCACAAGCCAAGTCCACTCATTAGACCCATACGTAGTCTTGCGTGGGCCTTTTAATGTAATATCACATATTGACTTTGGTGTCATCTATTACAAACTGTAAAACCTGTGATGAAGGTTTAGTTTCCTCACACAGTTCATTTATGCTTAATAGTTAAATGGCTTTTGTTGTTATATTTGTAAAAAAGCTGCTAAACCTTGTTTACATGGGCCTCAATAGAGAGTTTTAACCTCCCACAATCTGAATACTGCTTCAGAATAGTTTCCACTGTAGCACAAATGAATGTCAGGAGGAAACACTAAATATACTTTTTATTTCTGCATTAAATTGGTCAAATTAAAAGTATTATTGTACTGGGAATTGGCAAAGGTGATTGGACAATAGCAGCTTTGTTACTGATATCTGCTTTCATAAACCCATATTGATCAAAAAAAGATATAAACACCTATATAGTTATATAGTTTTTATAAAGATTGACTGGATTCCTTATTATATTTGTATGTTGGCATATACTTTATTATGCCTTTATTATATTTATAGTGGATAAAAACGTAACTTCTTACCTTAGCTTTTAAATAGCCTTCTTGTTTTAAATTTTTATTTTATTTTAATTGTTTTTAATTTAATTTAATTGTGCATCTAAATGTGGGAGTATTTTCTATGTTCTTGTATCTTTTTATTCTTACTTATTTAAACTAAATTTGTTTACTTTTAAATCTAGTGTCTTTTGTGTCGCTTGCCTGTATTTTTTGCACTTTTATATTGTAAAGCTCTTTACCTTGCTGTATTTTTATTACCCTGTAAAGCACATTGAATTGCCCTGGTGTTTGAAATGTGCTTTACAAATAAAGTGGCCTTTCTTTGCCTATACTGTATG
Organism: Macquaria ambigua; assembly: GCA_008360985.2. Lineage (NCBI taxonomy): Eukaryota > Metazoa > Chordata > Actinopteri > Centrarchiformes > Percichthyidae > Macquaria > Macquaria ambigua. The sequence continues at coordinate 245,992 of VMKM01000443.1, read as the reverse complement.
TTATTTACACTAGTATGTATTCATTTAATACTTATCTTCAGAATGTGGCTTCCAATTCCAGGTTTTATCTCTTTTTTCTGTCTTTTAATAATCATTTCATTAATGTCTTTAGAAAGTTTTCTAAAACTCAGTTTTCAGTTATCAGATACATTTAACATTAATATTTTATTATAACTATTATACTCTGAAAAGTGACGTAGTGACATCAAGAGGTTTAAGGATATAATGGACAGAACCTGTAGCCCCTGTCCAGAATATATGGACAACATGAAACAAGCCAATTCTTTTGTTACATGAATCTTTTCAGACAGAACTTTAATCTCATTTCAGACTCAGAATTAAAAAATAAAAAATCAGAATTTACAGCTTCAACTGAACAAAGCCTCGTCACCCTCTGACTGTCCCTGGTGTCCAGAAAACTCCCGTCAGATTGGCTTACCCCCCACATTGTTTTTGTACGAGCTATACAACTCTTTGACTCGTCGGTAGCGGAAGGCCAGTTTCCTCATCCAGTCGACCCCACCGCGGACGCCCGTAGCCAGGCACAGGTTGGCGCTGGTTGCAGCTGCATGGAAGCCATCAGTTGCAAAACTGTAAGTACTGTCAATAATAATGATATGTTTTATTTGAAAAATCTGCTCTGGTAGAACAAAAAGATCAAATGGTTATTTTTATTATATTTCTATTATAATATACAATATTTATTTGTAAGAATGCAATTCATTAGTATCTTTAAAATGCAGACAATTAAACAAAATATACACATTTATTGTTTTTTTAAATGAAATGATAAAATTAACATTATTAACTTCAACAAAGAACAAATAAAACTTTGAGTACAAAATAAAAACTGAATAAACATTATCATTTGTGAATTCATAGCCCATGAAAAACAATACATGAATACAATCAACTGTTTACATTGTACAAACAAAATTGCAAAATTCTCACCTTAAGTCCTGGCCATTGTCGTCTGATGATACATCATCAATATGTACCTGATCACACTCCTGTAAACACACACATTGACAGAAATTACACAAAAATCAGACATTTTATTGATCCCTAGCAGGGATATTAAAGTTTCCTTGCTGCAGAAGTGCAAGAACAGCTCCCTACTGTAGATAAGTAACTTTAAAAAACTAGGATACTACGTACATTATGACCATCTATTGTATACAAAATGAAGATGGAAAACAAAATAAAAGGTACTAAATACAACAACATAAATAGGAACTAGAAAGTGTATTGTGACAAAAACTATCAAAATAAAGTACAATTTTAACTCAACACTATATAGATATTATTTTCCAACATATTCTGGTTAGCAATGTATAAATGTATTAATCAATTTACCATCAACAACTAAACAAAACAGCACGTATTGAAATTGGTGCAGCATTTACAGCCAGTGGTGTGTTGCATCATTTTACACCACTAGGGGGCAGTAGCAGTATTTAAGTGAATGACAGCCTGGCTGCAAGGAACTTCTATGTGCTTAATGTTGTGCTTTGTGCAAAATTTGAATGCTGTGCAAGAAAAACTCCTTTCAACATGCCAGTTTCAAATGTGTGTTTGTGTGTGTGTCAGTTTGATATCCGTGTCTCACCTCCAGGTCATTAAAGAATAAGTGTGTGTCAGCCAAATTGAAGATCATCTCTTCCATCCTCAGACCCAACGTTACCGCCATAGGAGGGTCCTAATGGAAGAGGAAGACAACATCATCATCATTATCATCATGACATCACCATTATGACAAATTATTGCCTTTTCTCTCTCCCAGAGGCATCACTTCCTCCTGTCCTAAAAAAACATTTCAGTTTTTACCTACTTCTCCCCAATTCACACCACTGCCCCCCACCCCTGCTTGTAGAGTTGGTACGCTCCAGTCATCACAGCAGATGCTGACAGACAGGTTGCACTTGTTCTGTCCCATCAACATTCCTCATGCTTGGTGTGTGCGTGGGGGGGCTTTGTGGGGGGTGAGAGGAAGAGTGTGTGTCTTCATGTGTGTATTGCAGAGAGTAGGTACCCTCAAAGGGAGACGCTGTGTGGAGTGTATGTGGTATGTGAATGGTTTGTGTGTGTGTGTGAGTATTTGGGAGAACGCAGCCTGCCCTGCCAGCCCAGGGCTCAGCTGCAAAAACCATCATCTGTGATAGGTCAGCAAGGGACGACAGCTTGCCGCGCGATTCGCTGACGCAGTCAGACGACCAGAATAGAAAGAAACTAACAGGAAGGCGAGCGAAAGTGAGCGAGCGAGGCACACAGACACAGAAAGAGAGGGAGAGAGATGGGTGGCATTCCACAGAGAGAGAAAGTGCAAAAAAACAGAGAGTGAGTGCTCCATAAAGTTGAAAGATGTGAAGTGTGTAGAGCTCTCCAAAACTTAACAGCTGCTAATAGAGGTAGCAGCAATTTTGACTGTATTTCTTTTCCTGCTTCCCTGTCAATCACAGAGACAAGGGGCACTTGAGTTTTGTCTCTCAGGTAATGATTATGTTGGCTGCCAGCCAAAGGAGTGTTAAGGACATCAGTGTGTATCGAAACACTCACAGCTGAAATGTGTAAATTCCCTTTGAGCAGTTGGCTGTGCTTTGGGCTCCAGAAAGGCTGAGGTGGCTTTTTTTTTTGTAATAGTTTGCCAGACAAGTTCAATCAATCACAGAGAATTGCAAATATTACTCTGGCCTGGCAAGGGTAGCCTGAATCAATTCCACTCTCCACCTCCACTGGTGCTGGAAACTCAACACTTCATGATGATGTGAACATTATCCCTGGTTATAATAACTCCTGTGCTGAGAAATGAGGTGTGTGACGGGTGTGCGTCTGTGTGAAAAAGATGTGTATATGTATATTCACTAAAAAGTGAAACATCATTTAGAGCAGATATACCCTCGAAGCTCGTATGAGAAGGGTACTTAGGCCTTGTGGTTGCTATGTCAACAGTGTAAACACTATTTTGGGCGAGGTGTGAACAGACACAGCTGCCACTATATTTCTTGAGGGCAGCAGCAGCAAATGAGGTGAAAAAAAAAATCCTCTTACAATTATTTTAAGGCAAATATTCCGACGCGCATCTTAGCTTTTTTCATGCTAATGCTAGGTCAGTTTACATGGACCTATGCAAATGAAGATGACAACTTGGTTTGTGCTTTATCACAAAACATGACATATTATCAGAGGCTACATCAAACCTAATTTGAGCCTTTGATAACGTCTCATTCATTGTTTCATTGCAAGTCAACTTTCTCCACTCAAGCCAAGACTTAAATTGTGATATTATCCTTTGGTATTCAGTATTTCTCTACTATAAAAACAATGCAAACCAAGCTGAATTAACCACAAGGCCGCATGTGTTCTCTTTCTCTCTCTCTCTCTCTCTCTCACACACACACACACACACACAGCAATTTACAACTCGCCAGGGCCTTTCTTATACCCATTAAATCCCAATTGCCAAACATTAAATTCCACGACTACAGAGCAACTAGGAAGTACATCAGTGCCAACAAACCCTATCTGTAAAACGGCTGGGCTCCTATGGCTGGCTCCTAATGGTTTGTGTGTGTGTGTGTGTGTGTGTGCTGTGCCAGCTTTTGTTTGACTGCCAAGCAAGAATATCAGAACGGACTCTGCAGGCTGCAGAGTGGGATGCAAAGCCCGTACAGGCAGGCTGGTGGCTACTCCGGTGCCCACAGGAAACGACATCACCCAATAAAAATCTGTAGCCTTGGCCACATAGGATGATCCCAGATCAGAGCCAAGAACTATTAAAATAAGGGGAACTATAAACAGTGTAGCTGTTATGTGGGAAGGTGAGACCACCAAATAAGTTCACAATGAAAATTGGAATAAACATCAGTCCAAGTTAGAAATAAGCATGTTGAATTATGATTAAACTAATGTAAGCATGAACAATTATTAATGGATTTTAAATGTATTCTTAATATGTAGTACATTTAAATACTCATTCATTTTTCTATCTATGTGGTCATCATCATAAATTGACCATATTATTCCTGAAGTAGTTGATGTAATGTTAGGAATATATACTGAGGGAAATGAAGCTTATTCGAATGGAGTGCTCAGTGTGAGGTGCATTTTATAAAAGTCTGGATAAAAGTTAAATTTAGAGATACCACCTTTGGTTTCAGAGGTGGGGGGTGAGGTAATAGATTATTGTTCTTTCATAATAATGGCAGTAAAAAAAAATTATATTCTATTCTATGTAAATTACTGTATTATCAATGCACTATCCCTACTTAAAATCACATTTAGTTTCATTGGTAGATAATCTTGTATTTGCATCTTTACTAAATAGAACTTTTTCCTTTACTGCCTTATCTTTGACTGATGCTTAATTGTAGCATCTTTTTAGGAAATGATTAACTTTTTTTTTAACAAAAATTATAACTCAATAAATATAGACTAAAGTATTTTTTTTCTATCCAAACAAACAGGGCCATCACAGGGCATGACTGCCTGTATGTAGCCTGTTAGGCAAAGCCTGGGGCAAAAAAGTCCAACTAGCACTCGCTTGCAGAAATACTTGTAAGGCTTATTGAGAGGTTGATGCTTCAGTTATAAATCCACATTTTGGCATTTTTCTGTGGTCAGATTCATCACCCTGTTCATTTTGACCTGTGTTGTCACAGCTGTAAGCTGGGATTCCACTTTGGCAGACAGAACGAAAATGGATAGACAGACAAAGATGTAGTGCAGGATGGCTATAGGAATTTAAACAGAATAATAACAGACAGCCAGTGGAGGCAGGGTGGCGATCTTACCTTGCCATATTTCTGTGCGTAGGAGCCCGTGAGCAGAGAGTGGAAGACAATGATTGTCTCGTCCAGATCCCACACAAACACCCTCTGGAGAACAAAAAACAAAGTGAGACAATGAGAGATGCTCTTTTAGAAATGGTATGTCCATGTTTTTAGCCCATACGTGCATTCATGCTCAACTGGACAGTGACATGGGTGGTCTTGCTCTCTATCAGCCTCTCCTCTGTTGTATTTTGAGACTTCAAAGGGAACACCACATATCCGTTGAGATTTGAATGGAATATTCAGTCAGTACTGTAAGTGCTCCGTCAGTGGGTGTTTGTTTGGTCCCTTACCTCCAGGTCACTATCAGGGGGAGGGGAAGGGTTGTTCTTGCGGCCCCTGCCCCGGGACTTGGACCCCCCACTCCGGCAGGCTCGGTCATCCAGCTCTTTGATGGGCGTGGAGGGGCTCTGCACTGTATCAAAGTCCCCTGAGAGTGTATGCAAACACAGACAGGGCTAAAGATTTTAAACATAAAAAATGTACAAATGATCAAATGTCTGTCTCAAACTGCACAAGTGATCACAAACTATATTTTGCTGCATTAAAGCAACAGTAATGACGTGGTTTGAGCTGATCCCACAGGTGTTCTGCAGTTGTATCCACTTCAGGAAAAGCAATAACTCAGACTTTGTACAGTAATAAGCCATCTTGTCAGCTTTAATAATTCAAGGTAATTGGCATGACAGATCAACTTAAAGACTACCAAGGAGCCTAAACAAAAGTACCACTGGTATTCTGACTGATTCATGATAACATGCAATGTAAAGATTTAAGAGAGGAGGGGAAAGATGGAACTGTGCAGTAAATTAGAAAAGCTAGGTAATCTGATGCTTCTTGCAAAAGATACTGTACATACAAAATTCTGCAGGAGCATACATGAGCACACACACACACACACACACACACACACATTCTTGTGCGCACACACATCTTCCTAATGCCATATGCTCCCACTGCTGTGTGGTAACTAGAACCAGACTCTAAGCTTCGGCTCTCATATTGTTATGTCTCAATCAGGGAGAGACCGAGAGAGGGGGTGGAAAAAGACACAAAAAGACACAAAGAGCATGTGAGCGACAAAAAAAAACAACAAAAAAAAAACAAAAAACAGATACCAAGTGTAACTCCAAGAGAAGAGAAAAAAGAGAAATAGTGAGAACAGCAGCGAGAGGGAAAGTGCCAGTGACAGGAAGAATGATAAGCTCCTTTAATCAGGCTTCCTGAATTACAGCCAAGATAAACCAAAGAAAAATGTGAAAAAAAGAAACAGAAAATTGAATACCAAGCCATATTTCTGCTCTTTCTTATTTTGTCTTCTCTTCTCTTTTCTCTGACTTGTCTAGAAACGTGCAATATTTAACACAACTTCACTCTAATCAAAGTCTCTGAGGCTAATGTAAACATATGCCGATTCTCCAATTAGCGAGTGCGATGCCAGGTAGCTATGGCTACAGTCTGAAGTTACTTCCTGTGCTTCATCATGGCTGAAAGAGAGTTTTGAACTCAGTTACCCAAACTGTGGTTATTTTTCTACTGGAAACCAGATCATGGAGCCAGTATCAAGGAATGGTAAAAAAGAAAATCTGACATTTGTTTGCATATTTATGAGGTTAGAAGTTTGGTGGAGTGTTGGGGATTTGACTGGTGAGTTTTAATACAAACCTGGGTGAAGTTCAGCAGCCTGTCCAGTCATGGCAGGGGCGGGGTCTTGCAGCTGGTAGGCTGCCGTGGAGCCTGTGCCATCGACGCTGTTGGTCATATAAGTCCCGTAATTGGAGGCGGAATAATACTGGGTATACTGGTTTTGGCCAAACGTTGTATATGAGGGATAATCCTGCAGAGAATGACCATGAAGTATGAGCGCACAAAGACACAAAGAGCAGAGACAAAAAGACCAAATACAAGAAAGAAAAAAAACAAAACAGGAAAATTGAGATGTTTCACTTTTCTGGAAAGGTTCAGACTGACTTTTGAAGAGAGATTTTACAAGTGGTCCCTCTTATTTCTCTAATCTTTTATTCCCTCGATTCTGTGTTTTATATCTCCAAAACAATTAAAACCTTGTGTTGCTGCTTTTTACTGACCCAGTGGAGATGGGCGCTTTTATGAGTCAGCTCTCTAAACCTGTCACTACGTCCATCTCTACAAGTCCTTATAAACTGGAGCACACCACATGAATGCACACACACACACACACACACACACACACACACACGCACACGCGTTGGTGTGTAGTCAGCAATGTGTGTATGCAAGCATGCATATTCACACATACTGTATACACGGTCTTGTTTTCTATCAGTCTCTCTCTCCCTTTCCGTCTCTTGCTTGCTTTCTCTTTTTCTGTTAAAGTCATACACACACACACACACACACACACACACACACACACACACACACACACACACTATTCCCCTTAATCCACCCACACAAGCCAAACCTTGACTTTCTTCCTGTAAACAGCCACATCTATCATAGTGGGACATTAAAATCCCCCTTTAAGCATTTTACTACCACAATACAATTCATCATATGGACATGGAGAAATATTCAGAACAAAACACTCTTTCACAAAGACTAATTGTCTGTTTCTCTACTAAGTTTGTCCCTGTTGCAAGGTCACAGTGTAATTAGATTATATTTCTTGAAGCGGCTCTGAATGAGGAAAGTTCTGTGGGAGCGAGCGTGACTGTAAAACCACTCCTGGTCTCAAATACTATCGCAACTGCGCCATACAGAATCCTCATCTTTAGTTTGAGCCGGCATAACGAGGCAAATGACATTCACTTGACCACTCAGAGCAAACATGTAGCCTGGTTGATCTTCCCTTAGGAAATGGGCTTTGTTATTGGCCTGGGAAAATGTGTGTTACTTAAGCTAACTTTCAGCTGGACTGTAGCAGCGGTGCAGGTTTAAACTAAAGCACAAGCCTGCACACACACACACACACACACAGTATATGGACACTGAGGTACCTGCTGTGTGGCAGTGTAGTTGGTGGGGTTGGACACTGAGTTGTTGGCGGCGTAGAGGCCTGAGGAAGGAGTGAAACTGGAACCTTTGGACAAAAAGAAAAGGAGGAATTAGACAGAGAGACCGAAGAGAAGAAAAACTGAGACAGAAACATTTTACACACTTTAACTGTGTGTAACTGTCATAGCACAAAAAGATAATTTCTCTGTCGCCATTTTCAGCAAGAATTTAAAATACTGAGGATATTTCCCTCATTTTTGAACAGGAAAAGAATGATTGAAAGTATGATTATGTCATTAAATTGAGGTGTTTTGGTAGTATATGTTTTGAAACTGACCTGGCATCTGATAGGGTGAGTATGCAGTCTGTCCGGGCTGAGGTGTGGTGAAGCCGGGGCTGTAGCTGAGGCCTGTCTGCAGAGGAGACTGACTCTGAGCCAGGCCGCTCTCTGTCTTAATGCCCGGCAGCATCACACCGAGGTCTGTGACAAAAAAACAAAAAACAACACAGAATATTACACAATGTTTGCATATGTTATCCTATAGCATCAGAAACTGGTATGTTACAGAATTTGTTTGTTTTTTTTTTCATTGACACAAGACCTGTAGTTTCAGTAAATCTCAGTTCTTCTACTTCAGTTGGATACTTCTTTTCAGTATAGATTACAAATGAAGCCCCTGCTTAAATGTTTCAGTTAGTCCGGCAACTGTATGTCACTGTGTGTCTTTGTAAGTGTGTGTTTATTGATACCGTAGGTGGACAGTCCGTATGCCTGTCCTGTCTGGGAGTAAGCAGTGTAGACGGTCGATTGCTGCATGCTGCTGAACTGGGGCTGACCAGTGTACGTTGGCATGGGAGGGGCTGCCGGTGTGGAGAGAATATGAGGGTAGGGCCTGGGACATGAGAGGAATGACAGGTGAGATTAGGACAATAAGGATGATAGCGACTGAAGGACTGAATTGTGAAAAAAAAAATATCTATTTTGGCAGGTAGTTTGGTAATGTTTAGTACAATTAGCTGTGTTAGAAGCATAGGAGAAGGTATGCTGATAAGGATTCTTAGAAAGCAGCTTCTGTTGTGTAAAAAGTCTGACTTACTTCGACGGGTAGAGGGGAGGGGAGTACTGGTGGGCTGAACGAGGGCTGTACCCGCTGCTGGTGATTACTAAAAACAGCACAATAATCAAAAACAACAAGGCAACACTGGGTCATGAATGGTGTCAACTCAAATCTTCTGTTTCCTTTCACATTTAACAAAACTGTCCTGAACAGCACAATTCAAGGCCTCTGGCTTGGCTTGTTTGACTTGAAATGCCATTCCAGTAAACATAATTTGAAGCATTTTGAATGGAGAAGAGCCAAGTTCTCCCCCTTAAGAGAGCACTGTAGTCCATGAAACCCTTGCAGCGGGCCTCATAGTAAAACACAATGTCTGTTTGTGGTCATTGAGATGTCAGAGCTCAATACTGACAAACACCCCGCTGCTTCTAAACCCTCACTGCGTGTGTGTTGCTTAATGGTTTTGTGCACCAGCATGTGTGTGTGTGTGTTTTGCAACGTGAAGGAGCACGGGGTTGTGTGCGAGTCTAAAAAAAAAAAAGGCAAGTGTAAAAATGCCTCTCCCTCTCTCTCATCCCCCTGCCAGCCTTTGATGACGCAATCCAAGGACAGGCAATACTTCATGGGATTAAAGCTTTCAGCGTGCCTACCGCTGAGCTGAAATGGATGATGGTGTTTGTGTGTGCGTCTGAGAAAACAGAGTGATACAGAGCTGACTAGTACAGAGACATGCGAGTTTGTATTTTTTTCCTCTAGAGGAGAAAATTGTACATGAGTGCATTTCTGCGGGCAGATGTGTGTGTTACCTGAGCCTGCGTATGTGTCCAATACTGTGTCGCCTGTCGTAGTGACTGTATCGCTGTTGTTCATAGGCTCTGTTTTCACTTAAGGAAGATGAAAAAGATCGGTGTTAGGGGAGGCCAGTAAGGAAGTACCATCTCACACACACTCACACAAAGAAAACCTGGCTGAGTTAAGAGCAGGAAACTACCATGCAGTTCCAGTATGGGAGCGAATGCTGTGTGCAGGGTTCCCACTGTAATTGATATAAAATTCTACAGCTTTTAAATGACTTTCTATTTTCAAGTCAAAACACCACCATGGCATAAAGGTTTCATTCAGTCTTTTTTTTTTTTTTTGTTAATGATTAAGTTTTGAAAATGTAATCATGCAAAATGACCCTTTGGAAAAATCCCCTGATATTTGCTCACTTCCCCAGCAGATTCATCAAATTATTCACCAGCTTTTCATAAATTTGTTGACTGGTGGGAACCCTGCAAATATATAACAACTCCACACACGCTGTGCTAAATTCACAATGGGATCCAAAGAGCAGGGAACACTGCACAGCAAATGAAAATCACTGCAATTCTGGCACAAAAAACAAAACAAAACAAAAAAAAAAAACATCAGATATAGGACCAGCCTAAACTATAGAAACCCATTCCTTTTGCATTTAAGGTAATACTGTATGACTTCTGGCCTTGGATTCACACACATGCACCTCTGTACCATAGTCCTTGGAGCCCGGGGCAGGGGGCGGGCTGCTGCAGCCCAACAGCCAATCAGCCGTGTTTAGAACTGTCATGTTTTCACCTAAAGGGGTGCAAGGTGGGAAGGTGGTGAGGATACGACGCACTGAGAACCAGACGCCATTTGTATTGTAAAATGTATTTTTAAAGAAATAGTTCAACATTTTGGGAAATACCATTATTCGCTTTATTACCGAGAGTTATATGAGAAGGTCAATACCACCCTCATGTCTTTATGGTAAATATGAGGCTTAGCTTAGCATCAAAACTGGAGGGAGGGGGAAACAGCTAGCCTGCATGGCGCTATCCAAAGGTAAAACATCGGCCTACCAGCACCTTTTCACCTCATTGCACATCATCCCCTTGAGGTTGCCAAGCAACCAGCAGAGACAGGAAGTCACTCTGGCCATGAAAAAGTAAAACCTGTTGTTTTTTCACTTTGGTTTTTGTACAGATTAACGCAACGGCATATAGCGTGTTAATTAGTGAGCTTTAGAGGTGCTGGTAGGTGTTACCTTTAGACAGAGCCAGGCTAGCTGTTCCCCCTGTCTTTGTGCTAAGCTAAAGCAAATTTTCTCTTGGCTGTAGCTTCATATTTAAACCTGCAATAACTGATTTTGGCTACTTGGGGGCAGAGGAAAAAAGCTGTAAACACAACACTGACATATTGTTACCATATAAAGTTGAAATGGAGGACTTGCCAGTTGCCTATTTACACATCCAGCAGATATGAGCAACAGTAGCATTCATTTGATGTCATATTTCTGGCCAACTGATGAATGTTATTCCAATATTCACCTTCCTTTTAGCTCTGTTTTGCTGTCCACCAATTCCTGAGGAAAATATCTGGCTCTTTAGCTGCTAAATGCTCCACTATGTTCACCAGCCAGTCTGTGTATGTCTGCCATTTGGTGCTGGGCAGGTAGTGTACAGTGAGTTTCTAGAGCTTTCTCACTGAAAACAGCTGTCTGCTGCAGCTGGAAACTATGCTGATGAGAGTGAAGCAAAACAGGAAAGTTGCGGGCCGTAAAACCAAAACAATGAGCAGAAAGACGCTGAAATGCTCCGTTGTCTCCACATTATCTGTGGGTTAGTCACTAAGAGCGACACCTTTCACATACAAGTAGTCATGTGATCCATTGTAAATATAATAATAATAATAATAAAATATAGATTATAGCTGCTTTAACAGAGATATGAGAGTGGTATCAATCTTCTCATCTAACTCTCAACACAGCAAAAAAGCGTATTTCCCAAACATTTATTTTTTTTACAAGAGAAGCACGCCTGTTAGCCACCTTAACATCCTACATGATGTTTCTGAGTTACTTTTCTTGTTTCTCTCTGAACATGATTAAAACTCATCATCAGTGACCATCTGAGAAGTCCATTTAATTCGGGACAACTTCATTAATCCCCTCGGGGAGCAATACAACCCATCGGACAAACCCTAATGAAGACAAATGAGTTGCTATGGAGATGGCCCGTGGGCCCGAGCTCTGGCTGATGTCAGGTGAGGGGAATGTTGGGTATGTAGTTTGTTTTGGCTGTGAGTGTGTAGTCCCGGCTCTGTCTGCTTAAACCATTAACTGTGAGCTCATCAAAAATGATTTAATGTGCTCTAATATGGTCTGAATTCACTGTTAAGTCCACTCTGAGCACGGCTATTTCTGTGACTGTGCATGTGTTGACACATCAAGTTGACTAAAATGCAGTATCTCACTTTTTCCATTACATTACTATTAAAAGTGGGTTTCCATTGCCTGTTAAATCAGCAATAGATCAAAGGATCGCCCTCAACAAAAGCACTTACATCCAGTGCCATTACATCAAACTCCTCTGTCAAAAAGTATTGCGGCGGACAGACAACGAGAGAGGAGGAGATCAAGGGTGAAAGAAGAAAAAGATGAGAAGAAGGAAAGAGAAACAGAGATGGACGGAGGAAAAGAAAGGGGAAAAAAAGAGAGGGGGAAGAAAGAGAGGAGATGGCTCACTGGTGTTGACATCTAAGAGAGCGGTGATGCTTTAATGCTCTTGTAGAGGAAATAGTTTCCAGTGGGATTTTGGGCTTGCACTCACATACACACACACACACACACACACACACACACACACACACACATACACACACACACACACACACACTTTGCCAAGCGGTTAGCGAAGGAGAGCAGAAGTGCTTCACCGTGTGTTTACACACATTCTCCAGTGGTTTACTCAAGTCCTCATGCCAGCGTGGGGTGCGTGTGTGTGTATGCGTGCATTTGCATGTGCGCGTCTCCTTCCGTCTCTATAAATTCCTCAAAAAGTATTTATCTCTGCATGTTGAAAGTCTTTCTGACTGATGATTTTGCAGTAGATTTCATTACATTACATTACACTCATCAGCTGCTTCTGCCCAAAGCGATTTACAATACGCGCATTCAACCTCTGTTGGTGCACGAGCTAGATGTCATGAAAAACTGTAAGTGCATCTCTCCCAAACAAACAACGAACAGCATGTGCAGTGGAGGTGCTAATAGACTTCATAAAATTTCTTATTTAGTTTAAGAAATGAGACATCTAGCATTTCACAGTGACTCTGACGTCCTGACTTCAAAGAGATCATTCACTCTTTTACTGGTCTTCATTTCAGACAAAAACACAGATTTCTGTGCTACGTAGCACTTAAAGGAATAATTCGACATTTTGGGAAATTTGCTCATTTTCTTTCTTGCCAAGAGTTAGATGAGAAGATTGATAGCACCTTTTAAAGCTTGCTAATTAACATTAAAATTAACATGTCTCGTTTGTTTAATCTGTACAGTTAACCTAATCGGCTACTGGCTGGAGCTTCATATTTATTAGTGACATGAAAGTGGTATTGATCTTCTAACTCTTGGCAAGAAAGAGAATGAGTGTATTTCCCAAAATGTCAAATTATTCCTTTGTGGAATGCGCACAATTTTTATCAAGTAGTTGAACAGCACATTTTGTCTTTCTAATGTTTACGATTCTCATTGATGACTGACTACAAATTGAAAACAGAAGTGTCCTAAAAAATAAATAAAAAAAAGAGACCAAGATAAAAAAATAATGAAGATTAAAAACTATTTTTTGTACACTAAAACTAACCTCTCTACCATAGACACAACTTCCCATTCATTACTGCAGCACCAAACACGTTCTGCCTTCTCACCTCCTGTTCCATTGGTGGTGATGGAGGGGCTGCCAAGGTTGTTCTTGTCCAGCTTGGAGCCCGTCGAATCTCCACCTCCCACACGGTTATGAGGACTGGCTAGGTCCTGCATTTCCATAGACCTACAGGAGGGAGGGCGAGAAAACTAGATGAACTGCGATTTTTGAAAGAATAACAGATCAACAGCAATATGCTCTCACAGCTGGGAATCTCCCACCTCTATATATTACAGTAAGATCTCTCTGAACACATTCAATGACATACTGTATATCCACACAGGAACCACATACGCGCGCGCACACACACACACACGCACACACAGTCATAAACTTCATGCTTCTTTGTACCAGTTAGCTTACATGAGCATGTGTTCAGAGGCGTTAGACATTGTCTGCGGGCCTGCTGGCCCTTTTATAGAGTGTGTATGTGTGTATGTGTGTGTGTGTGTGTGTGTGCACTTCTGGGCTCCAATACAAACCCACAGCCTGCCAGCATGCTTTAGTTTTACAATGTGTTTCACATGCATGACTGGGACGAACCAGCACACAAGGTGGTAATGGTAAAGTGAGAGTGTGTGTGTGTATGTATGTGTGTGTGTGTGTGTGTGTGTGTGTGTGTGTGTGTGTGTGTTGGAAGTGGAAGTAAATAGAGACATGAATAGAAAGAAGATGCATATTTATGGTGGAGTAGAAGTCTGCCTTTCATATACAGTATCAGTGTTTATTGTATATTTGGATACCTATTAGTTGTTACCGTGGCAACGACCACTCTCACTGGGGTCTGGCTAAAAGTGTTTTTAATATATTTTCATGCATGCACACTGTAAGAAAAGCAACATAAAACACTTGCTCATGACTCTTCATCACTGTTGCCACAAACCCACATTTTGACATGTCCTTCGGTGGAAGACATAGTTTAATGTTGAGTCAGTGTGTGTATGGGAAGATTCCTCACATGAACGTGTGTGTGTGTGTGAGCCCTGACTCACGCTGCTCGCAGGTTGGTCACACTTGTGCTTTTGTGTGAGTAATCAAAGCGAGAAATGACAGAGATGGAGGGAGACTTAAACAAATGCGGGCTGCTGTTCTACCACTCTGTGTGTGCATGTGTGTGTACTAAAAGTAGAGTGTGTACGATACATCTGTGTGCGCGGTCTGGAAGCAGGCCATCTCAATGCTATGGGCAGATAGCATCGCCACACATGACTGCAACCCACAGGCAGACTGACAGGTATAAACACATAGCTTTCAGCAGGCGAGAAAGACGCAGCTTAAGGGTGCAAAAGAAAAAGAACGTACAAAATCAACTCTCTATGTCAACTTTTTTCTATTTACAGCTAAACATTCATTCCGCTCTCCTGTACATTTTGAACTGAAAACACTGATCTGTGTTTTAACATAAACAACCTGAGATATTGAGCCAAGCCCTAACTTCAAACAAAAGCCTAAAATATCTCTGCTACGCATGGCAATAACAGCTAGAAACTTTCACAGATCATGGTGCTTTTTCGCTTTTCACTCTCTTTTTCTCTCCCTCTTGTGTGCTTCGACACTCTTCATCCGTCCTTTTCTTTTGTCTCTCAACAGCAGGAAATGATTCTGTCTCCACTCCTTGTCCTCTTTTTTTTTCTCCCCCTTTCCTCTCTGTTTTGCTCCTCTCGGGAGGCGATGGCAGGAGTTGGTGTTTCATAAACTCTTTTCTGGTTTTCACATTATCATGTGTCATTGAAAAAATATGCTGCATCTCAGTGCAATGTGCAGTGGACGGTGTATTATGCAAAATAAATAGTTTTAGGGCCAGCAACTAAGGATTATTTTCATTACAGATTTATCTGCTATTATTTTTTCAATGAATCGATCAGTCTTTTAGTATGAAATTACGTCTTTAAATGTCTTGTTTTCTCTGACTGAAAGTCCAAAACCCAAAGATATTCAGTTCACAATGATATATGACAAAGAAAAGCAGCAAATCCTCTCATTTGAGAAGCTGGAACCAGAGAATATTTGGCATTTTTGCACAAATTATTTTCCTGTCAATCAACTAATTGACTATCAGTGTCAGCTCTAAATAAATTAGTGTGTACAGCATGCTGCCTTTGCTTGTCTTTCATTTGGATCAGTATATCTTTTCCTCTGTGTGTGTGTGTGTGTGTGTGTGTGTGTGTGTGTGTGTGTGTGTGTGTGTATGTGTGTATCAGGCACTGAGGTCTTGGGAAAGTGTTGATGACCTCATCACAGCTCGCAACTGCAGTGAAACCTCACCTCTCTGCACCATGACCAGAGCACTAGGACACACACACACACATCCATTTGCAGGGGATAACTGTACACCAACACACACACATACAGTTCATATTATACAAACAGACACATAGGAGCGTACCTGGCGTCTGAAGGGTCTGGAACATGAGATTCACTGTGTGATTTCTTCACCTGCAGAGAAAAACAGAGCAGAGGAAATGTTAACTAAACACACACATTACATTACACACATACAGTTCCTAAGAACAAGTGTTTAGTGTGTCATAAACCAGCCTCATAAACCAGTGTTTATGAATCAGACAAATTATATTAGTATCACGCCCTGTTGTGAATAACAACAAAATTAATTCCTGCCCTCCGCAATTCCAAGAAAGGAAGAGAAAATTCTGCCAACATGGGATGAAACTGAAATCTGATGTTAAAATTATCTCAAAGTAAACAGAAAATTGCAACAAAATGCATTTGACTTTACATTTTCTGATTTAAAATGTTACTACAATGCAGAAATCATAATAAATCAAGAGCCGGTGTCCGTGTTTGTAGCCACCACCGTGACAGAAGTGCTAACTGGCGTCTAAGTGACAGATATTAACTTTCCCTTGTTCACCCGTGACCCTGCTCCATCCGGAGCTCAAGCCCCTTCCTCAACCCTTCAAGAGTTGAAAGGTCACGGCGGGGTCATGTTAGGTCACGGGGCTCACTCTTCACCCTTAAACGGGTCACCGTAGACACTAAATCGAGCCTTGACTTTGGGGGGGATCTGAGACATTTGGTCATGTCAATCACCGTGCGCTGGAACTTTTCCTTCATCACTGAAGAAAAAAATAAAAAGAATTAAGAAAACACACTTCAGCCTCAGCGCCTTTCCACCGCAGCGTACACTCGCACAGGATGGTTTTATGTGTGTTGCAGTGTGTGAGGGTATGCGGAGCTAGAGGGCAGACCAGCGGTTCTCTATTAAAATTCCTCTCTCTTATTTGGAACAGGAACTAATTAGAACAGTAAATGCAGGGCGGAGCGAGGGCCAATGTGTACCAGCTGCCCTATAATCACTGTGTCAACACACTGTTGAGGTGTAGGGCACACGCAAGGTGCCAAACACACACACACTCGCACATGGAAATGCACATACAAACGCGTACACACACACATACACACACACGGTCAAATTCACCCAGGCAGCATATATGCAAGTCATTTGCACATTATCGCAATCACAGGTAAGTATACAGAGAAAGTGCTTGGCCAAGCAGACACTAAACTCCAGGTATTTGGAAACTAGGACATTTCTGTGTGTGTGTGTGTGTGTGTGGTGTGTGTGTGTGTGTGTGTGTGTGTGTGTGTGTGTGTGTGTGTGTGTGTGTGTGTGTGTGTGTGTTATGGTTCTGATTAGAGGATCCTGCTGAGAGCGAATAAGAAGCAGCACTTAGCTGTTTAAGACAGGGTTCAAAGGTTACCCGGTGCCCTCGCATGGATCACTTTACACACACACACACGCACGCACACACACACACGCCACTTTCATGTCGCGTTTCATGCTTTACTGAAATTTAACAAGGCTGTCAGTCACGACATCAACAGCATGGCCGTGAGAAACTGCGATCCACATGTAACACACACGCAGAGCTCTACATACAAATGTGGGTGCACACACGGTCCCATATGTGCATGTACACACACACACACACACACATGTGGAAACACACAACCCTGGCTGTTTCTGTCTCAAAATGATCTGTGAAAACACGAACACACGTGGGCTTTGATCCTGAAAAGCTTTTATCATTGTGCTTCATCCATTGCACACTTTCTCTCAGCGTTGACCTCTCTGAGTCTCTCACATCTCTCAGTATCTCACCACTTTTATCTTTGTCTATCAGAAATACTTGTTCCATCTTTGACATAATTCCATTTATGTCTTTTTAACATATTTTTGTCTTTTTAACATGTGAAAATGGTCTAAAACGTTTATTTTTTCTGCTCAGAGCTAAAACTTTTTTCACTTGTTTTCATTTTTCTAATTTCATTAATGGATACAAAGTGTTTATGATCCCATTGAGACCCATTAAAACTACGCTATTGATGAAAACCTGTCGTACAATAATAAAGCTACAAAAATCCAAGTGCTCGCTAAGTCCTGCACTCAGATAGTCAACGTCAGTCTTGCTTTTTCCGTATCTTGCAGTAAAACACACCCAGTTTCATCTCTAATAACAAAACGAAGGGCCTCTCAGTGTACTCTTAGGTGGCCACGATGCCTGAAGGACCCATTTGTGTCATCTGAGCCACTTAAATAGGTGACCTTTGACCTGGTTGGCCTGGTGACCGGTCTGGAACACAACCTGCCCGGCCCGGGGACTCCCTGAGGGATAAGTACAGGTAGCCCAGGTAATTAGCACTAATAACAATGATTTATTTAAGGGAATTACACACTGCTATGTTTGTGTTGTTACTTATTTATGATATTTATCATCTAATGGATGTAATGATAACGTGAGGCCTGATTTGACCCTAAAAGGCAGTAACAAGAAATAATAGGTGTGAGTCAGAAATAAACAGAAGCAGTCCTAGTCCTGGTCCTAGATCTGTTTCCTTGTTTTGTTCTTTTTTTTTTTCTCCCCACTGAAATTTGCTTTTAACACGCTTATTTTAAGAGAATCTAAAATTTGACATAAAATGTGCATCAACAAGGTTTGTGTTATTGTTTCTGGCAAACTATGAAAACTCTGCGCAGGGAGAGAAAAGGGGGTAGAGAGGGAGAGAGAAAGAAGAATAGCGCTATGTATTTCTGGTAATAACCCAGCCCATCTGCAATGGGTCATCTGATATCATGCATAGAGTTGCGCACACACACACACACAAATGGTACATGAAGGCTCTGTTTTTACGCTTCTGTTTAAGGAACATTTTGATTCAAAACCCAAATTTCAAAAGCATATTTCAAATAATCTCTTTGCTATAAATGCAGCAGTTCCACTTTAAAAAATATCAAACGGTTGTGTACTGCTATAAAATGTTAATTTTTACAAGGGAGATTTGTATTTGATAAATTCAAAAACATAGCTGTAATCCTACATCAAACCTCAACTGTTGCAAAAATAAGAAAGCAGAAGATCTAAGGATATTTAATAAGGGCAATTCAGAAATAGAATCTAAAACAAAAACCTCTGTCCATTTACATATAATTAAAATCCATTCCATTAATTTTACATAAAGTGTTTTGCAATATAGCTACCTAGTATATTTAAAGTATAAATTCATTTAACTTACATTAATTTGAATGGTACCCTGAAACAATTACAGTGCTGTCACCGTAACCTACTAACCTTAATTTGCTCTGAATATTGCACCAATTCAGCCAAATTAATCCTATATCAAATATTAAACAGCAATTTTCATCTGTCCTTTACACACAGCAGCATTTATTCATTCAGAAATGTCACTAGCAAAATAGAATATTGAAAACACTAATATTACAGAAAACACACAATTGATACAATTGATTGATTAAAAAAAAACTATAGCATGAAACAAAACACACACTCTCTCTCTCTCTCTCACACACACACACACACACACACACACAGAGTTAGATATGCATTCTTACCTCAGGGTGTAATCAGGTCAGTTACCAGTCCTATACTTCCACAAAGCATTACAGAGCTGTACGATCCACTCGCTTCCCTTCAGACGCAGGCTTGCTGGTCTCACACACAAACAGAAAAACACACACACACACACACTCCTCCAACACAAACACACTTTGACTCGTCTCTATCTACCTGCCTCTCACTTTATACTCCAGGTGTCACGCTTTTCTTGTTTTTGCTCTACAGGAGAAGACGTGTTCGTTTTCTCTCTTTCTCTTTGTGCCTCTCTCTTTCACTCTGAGTGAACATGTAGCGGCTAGAGAAGAGACGCAAACTGCTGCATGTAAACCACACTTTACTCTCTGTCTCTATAAGGTCAATCCATGCACAGCTCCTGTCTTCCTCAACTCTAGTAATGGGGAGCATTTCACTCGTCCTGTTTCCCTCCTCCTCTGCCTCCTCCCCCTCTTTTTCTCTTCTCCTCCTCCTCTTCCCCCTCCTCTCTCTCTCTCTCTCTCTCTCTCTCATTTTCACATTTAAAGCCAAAGAACTTTTTAAATGTAACAGATGTAGCTTTTTGGGGGGGGGGGATAGGTCCATTTCTAATATAGACACAAATAAACTGAATTCCACATTGTAACTTGCCCGTGTATAAAAATATAGTGAAGCACTTCTGAAAGTCTGAGCCCCTAAAATGAAAAACATCCGTGTGTGTGACTCTTTGCTGGAGTAAAGCCTGCTGATGATAGCTCTCTAGCGTGATTACTCCCACGAAGCAAAGACGGTAAACGGAGACGTGGTGTGGATGTAATGTCAATGTCTTGCTGCGCAGTAGAAAGTACAGGCCAGACCATAAACTTCACACCATGCAATTGACCCCCCTCCCCTTCCACACATACATGCACCCTCCCCCGTCTCACCCACACCGCACAGAGACTCACATGTACACCTGAGCACACACATTCAATCTGTGTTAATTGGAACCACACGGGCTGCACGTGCGTGTCATATGTGAAGTGTATAGCTGAGCTGGAGGGGTCAGTGGGGGGGGTGTATTATCAACTAGGTGGACTCCTCCGGCTGCTTCGGTCTGAAGATGGCACTCTTTCACTGTGGTCATCAAGGTGTTATCAGGGGAGGCACACGCCCAAACACACACACACACACACACACACACACACACACACACACACACATACGAGGAAAATGGTCACACACTCATACACACACTTAAATCAGACTTAAACCGGAGCTAAATTTCTGACTCTTCCCATCCAAAATACCAATGTTTCCAGTTATGGTGCTCACAGCTTTGAAACTTTACATTTAAAAAATTCAACAGCAGCTTGTCTTTACAGAAAGGTCTCCCAGTTACTCTGGATAGTCCACAGACCTCACTGTGAACAGTTTTCATTGGAACTACTTTCTACCTATGAAAACTGTTGACTGTGTGTTAGTCAAGGCTGCGACTGTTACTAGTTGTGGAAATGATCTTCAAGTTATCATTCAGACTTTCACACATGGATTTCAGCATCTTTCTCAGTTACTACAGCTACTTATCAATTATCGAGAGAAGCCCCACGTACATGGTTAGTGTCTGACATCTGACTCTTCTCACATCTCACGTCACCCCACTCTGATTTTAAACGCACATCAAAATAAAGTTCGTCAGGCTATTAGGGTTAACAGTTACCTGACAGAATGTGTCTTGAGCAGACGTGATTTGCTGTTCCAAACATCAATGAAAGTTTGTCGGTAAATTCTGCTGATCTTAGTTCATCATACTGCTTTTAAGCACCACTCTGGTGTTCAACTTGGTGGTCTTTGTGCTGTTAAATGGCTGTGGCAATGTCACTGAGTCGTACTGATCTTAAATTACACAAAATATCTTAGTGCGTTAATTCATTTTAATAGAATGAATACAGGGTTATGTATTCGTATTATTATGCATTGTTCAAAGGTGGAGCCCTGAAACTACAGCCCCCCCACCACCACCATGACCACCACCACATGCAGAGGCTGCAGGGGTATACTTTACGGGCAAGATCTAAAAACTCAATTGGCAAATAAACCAGAAATATCAGCATTGCTATACCACTATAAGTAAGTGAGATTTTTTTAATTGGGTGAACTGACCTACAGACCAGTTTGAATGTTACTGTACATCCACGAGGCTACAGGAAACAGCTGAGAAGCTAGCCGATTGTATACAGGCCTAGAGACCAATTTGGAACAGGGCCACTGTCTCCAACTGTGCACCAGCCAGCTTTAGCTCGGTCACCATGGTGACAGCATGCGGCCCTGTCCCACAGCATTTATCCCCCAACCCCAATAAACACCTTGATTGATAGACTGTCTGTGGACCCGTGTGCATACATCAGGGCAAATGTCTGTTGAAAGTGTGTTATACGTGCATGCCGACATGCGCTTGTGTACGTGTGCTGGGCCTTTGAGAGAGTACGTGGAGGACTAGCTGTCAGAACAGATTAGGGTGTTGCCGAAGCGCTTGACAACTCAAGCACTTTATTATTAGCCAGGCAGGACCCCATTGGGAGGGGGTCGTCCAAAAACATCCCCGATGAAATATTTTCACAGCAAGTGGAGAAGGGAGCAGGGGAGGTGTCCCAAAACACGCCTGATGAAATAAAATTTAAAAAAGACAGAAAAAACAAAACAGTAGCGTGGCATTGGGCACATCAGAGCAGTGAAGTGAGCAAAGGAAGCCGGTAATATATTAGACAGCTAAATGACAGGACTCGGCTTTGGTTTTTGTTGACTTTAGGAGTGTTTTAAAAGTGTCTGACGAAGGTGCCTCGCTCCCTTTTAAGAGGCCCTCGAGAATAACTTTGTTCTTCAAGTGGAACAACAGCAGTTTATCTTCCTCTCAGCAGACAAGAAGACGGACGGAGACAGACTCTGCTCCTCTTTATCTCTTCAGTCTTCTTGTTGTTGGTTCTTTTAATTTATTTTGAAGTGAGATTTTTTTCACGAGCTCCTTGGATATTTTTTTGTTTTATCTCTTGCAAATCTGTTTAAATCATCGTATTTATTAAGTGCATTTTAATCACTTCGTATCTGTGTTTTAGAATGAATTAATATAATTGATTAAAAAAAGGATAGTTCGACATTTACGTACATATACGTTTCTTTGCCTTCTTAGCCAGGCTAATGGTTTCCCCAGTCGTTCTGCTAAGCTAAGCTAACTGGCTGCTGGCTGTAGCTTCATATCTATCGTACAAACATGAGAGTGGTGTCGATCTTCTCATCTAACCCCTCGGCAAGAACGCGAATAAGCGCATTTGCCAAAATGTCAAACTGTCCTTTTTATTATTAACGAAGAAATTAACAACAAAAAAAGTCAGGAACAGAT
Organism: Macquaria ambigua; assembly: GCA_008360985.2. Lineage (NCBI taxonomy): Eukaryota > Metazoa > Chordata > Actinopteri > Centrarchiformes > Percichthyidae > Macquaria > Macquaria ambigua. The sequence goes on along the minus strand of VMKM01000443.1, from coordinate 223,198 downwards.
AGATAAGAAAAACTTGTGTAGCCTTCCTAACACATAAGTCTTTCAGCACAAACACACACATCCACACACACACACACACACACACACACACACCTGTGCAACGTGATCATTCAGCCGTCCCTGTCTCTGACATCGGCTGGTGTGTGTCGACCACAAAACACACTCATGAAGGATGTTACTCACCACACAAACACAACCTCCATCTCTATTTCTCCTACACATTCTCTCTCTCTCTCTCTCTCTCTTTCACACACACACACACACACACACACACACACACTTACACACACACACAGAGTCTCACACGTTTACCTGTCCCCTGCTCAAAGCTCTCTGCTCTCCCCATTTGTATGAGTGGTTATCGGTGTGGTAACTCTATCCCCTTCCTTTCATGTAAAATACATTGTGCCGAGCCTCCTCCCTCCCTCCCTCGCTCCTTCCACCACTCCTCCTACAACCCCCAGTTCCCCCAGCCTGGGGAGGTGTAAAACTATCCTTCTCTTTATGCCTCCAAAAATGCCCCTTTTTCAGGTGTAGTAGGAAGCTATAAAGGAAAAAAAAGAAGTGAGGGAGTGAAAGGGAAGAACAGGGTGAGTCTGTGGAGCAGGGAAGAAGAGGAGGAGGGGAAGGAGGGGGAGGTGTTTGGGTGAAAAGGTACTCTCCAAAAACATCTCTCTCTCTCTCTCTCTCTGGCTAGGTGAACCTCTCTTTACCTGCCCATGCTCACATGAATTTGCCAAGAGCTGCCTGGTGTGGCTCACAATGTGAAGGACACAGGAATGAAAGTATATTCGCACACAGTTTCTGCGCCTAAAGTATCACATATCTTTGAACCTTTGTCTTCGAATCGCCCAGGGAGAGAAAAAAAAAGACCAAAATAGAGCTAAAGCTAGACGCTGGCCTCTGCATCGAACCCCTAAGACAAAACGAACAATCTGAGAAAGGAGAGAACAACACGCAGCATGGTCGCTCCGAGCTATGTAGTACACAGAGATGTTACGCCATTCAAGACGGAGAAAGGTGTTACAGTGAATTTAAAAAGGCGTATTGGGCGTGTGAGTTCATCAGCTCGAAACACAAATACACATTTCCCGCTCACACTATCTTGCATGTGATGTAAAATGAAATATTACAAGTTTCATGACTGCACAGATAAAGACATAACACTGATTTTGTAGCATAAAATACAATTTTGGAATATGGACAATATGGACTGAGTCGCCACCCATAGTGAATGTGTTTTAGGTGTTTTCACCACATCTCACCATACAATTGGTTATCATTATGATATACAGTAGTAACTGGAGCTGAAATGATAAGTTAATTAATCAATTTGTCACTTAACAGATATTTTTTAAACACAAATGCTAAAAAAAAAAAAAAAAATTGCCTTCTATGATAGTAAACTGAATACCTTTGGGGTTTTTTTCTTTTGGCATTTTGCCTTTATTGAACAGTGACAGAAGAGATACAGACAGGAAATGAGGGGAGAGAGAGTGGGAGAGAACATGTAACAAAGGTCCCAGGCCACGATCGAACCGGGGACATGGCAGTTATATAGTATGTGCTTTAACCACTATGGTACCAGGACTTCCCTTGATAGGTATTTTACTGTTTTTCTGACATTTAACAGACCGAATAATCAATCGAGAAAATAATCAGCAGATTAATCTATAATGAAAATAGTCCTTGATAGTATAAGCATTAAAGATTTAAAGGAATGGTTCAACATTTTGGGAAATATGTTTATTTCCTTAGACGGCTTTTCTGGGCTGTGCTGTTATCAGCTGCTGCAACAGCCGATTCTCCATGAAATCAATTTTACCTTCCTAAATCATTATTAGATCCTCCTGTTTCGATCGCATCCTTGGCGGCTTGCCAACGGCAGACCAACCATGGACCACTAAAGACCAAGCAGTCTATCTCGACAGGGACATTTGTAAGCCGCTACCCTGCATATCTCTTGCTAGCTTGGTACTATGTTTCCACTTTCATAGTATCGTGTGTTTCCGATTTTTATTACATTACGCATTTCTTCTTATTACAAGGCATGGAATCATGGAGTTTAATGATTTCAATTATAAGCTAGCAAGTAATTGCTGCTGGGTTTAATGTGCCATCTTTAAAAATAATGTCTTGTGTTTTCATCTCTGTGTAACTACGAACAAACTACGCTGCACGGGGGGTGAGTGTACCTCACTAATTTTAGAATCCCAAAGATTATTTTATTTAATCAACTTGTAGTGAATACACATGTTTGGGGAGGAAGAGCAGTAGGCCTAGCGGAGAACAGTGACTAGGGCTGCTCTCCATCCTCCTCGCCGTCCTGGTGGTCTTCATACCTGCTATTTAAATTGGCTCCTCATTGTCTCAGAGAGTGAGGGGATCACAGACATGATTTAATGCAGCTTTACTCAATGGAGACAAATGAAAAGTCACTGATGGATGTGTGTGTGTGTGTGTGTGTGTGTGTGTGTGTGTGTGTGTGTGGGCCGGTTCTGCGCTGTTAATTGTGAAGCGTTTGGCCTCGACTGCCCCTGCTCAGCTAATCTGATGAGAGTGATTAAAAAAACAACTGGGAGAAACCTAAACCAGTCCATGGCTGACCACACACACACACACACACGGGTCATCACTCTACTCAGTGGCACAGAACCACACTCAAGAACACATAACTCAATATGAAATGTCTAAAGGTGCAATGTGCACATCCGTAGAAAGAAAGTCAAACACTGGGACAGATAACTGAGGGAAGTGAATGCATAAGTGCGGAAATAATCAGCTGATTAATCATTAACATTTATCTATAACATTTATCTAATTTAACATTTTATAGACAAAATGATTAATCAATAAATTGAAAATCAGCAGCCCTAAATAATTGATCTGAATGACTCAATACATGAGTCAGTACATGACTCAGAGCTCCATGTGGTATATAGGATATAATATTACAGTATGTCCTCACTCTGAAACTATACCTGTTTGTTAACAATGGTCATTTAAGTTAAGGCTTGATTTAGAAACCTACAAGAAGAAGAAGAAGAAGAAGAAGAAGAATCTATCATTACAAACTCATGCTGTGTGTAGGTCAAACCCACAGACCTTTATTTCAGATTAGTGCAGCTGAGGTTCGCAAAACAACAACCAAATAAAACCAAGTATGTCAGTTTGAATTCTGGGGAAATTAATATAAAATGATACATAAGACATCTAGAATATTTTCATTTGATAAAATGATGAAATGGTGCAGCCATAAAAAATGAAGAGCTTGGACAAGAGCATATATGATACTGTTAGAAAGTGTGAAATAAGATGTTTTTAACAACCTTAAAGCTACTTAAGGGGAAATAAAAGGGTAGGAAAGGAAGTTACTAACACTAAATACCTCCACTGGTGTTTATATGGACTCCATGTTTTGTGGCAGAATTCAACTGGATGAAATGGAGAATAGAGTGAGCGGACCAGAACAGTAAGAGCTCCTCTCTGCTGCAGTGTGAGACCTGAAGAAACACAACACCATCCTCTTGCACTGCCCACCCCCCACCGCCTTCCTCATCCCCAACCCGACCGCAGCTACCGCACCCCCCGCTCGGTCCCCATACCGCAAGCCTTCCCCCTCCGAATCCCCCCCCGAGCATGTCCACGTCCCGACCGAAATCAATGAGATGTGTGTGTGTGTGTGTGTGTCGGGAAAAAGATCAGGAAGAAGAATTCAAAGAATTGAAAAGCAAAAAAGTGCAGATGCAAGTGTTTGTGTGTTAAGACTGAGAGTCTAATTCTAAGAGAGTGTCCGTAGCGGTCATAACTAGAGTGTGTGTGTGTGTGTGTGTGTGTGTGTGTGTTTGTGAGCCTGTGTGTGTAAGTGCGTGTCTGTGGCAGCAGCAGCAGCAGCAGCAGCAGCATCAATAATTAAAGCTAATCTCATTAGGCCTCAGATCCCTTTCAGACGCTTTTAATTAAATGATGAATGGCCTCCCAGCTGCCTGTTAAATAATGCTGCTCATGACATCACAGTGTGTGTGTGCATGTGAGAGGTACAACATAAGGTAGATACCCTTAAAAACACACAGAGAGACATTCAGCGGACAGATAGGTATGCTCTCTCTCTCTCACGCACACACATGCCATCTGCTCTCAGATTCAATATGCAGCCGATTATTAGAAGTTACTGTTGCCCTACGCGCTGCGGAGAGCGAACACGAGTTGAATGTCTCAAAAGTCGCAAGCTGTTCCATCATACCAGGCCTTGAAACACTTCATATCATCTTCCTAATAAAATCACTCACAATACCATATGTCTGCAAAGAGGGAAGGCAGATTGGGGATGAGATGAGGACGTACGTAAGTGTGAAAAAGAAAAGAAGGAAGGGCAGAGTCCAAAAAAAGGGACAGTGAAGAGCTCGGGGGTGTGAGAAAGAGAGAGATAAAAGGAAGACAAAGAGACACAAAGACCATAGGCCAAGTTAGAGAATGAGAGCAACAGGTAAAGCAGAGGACAGGTAAGGGTGCCAAAGCGCCCCGGGCTCCAGACAGCATGGACCTGGCTATGAGAACACCCATAATCCCTTCTGTTTCTCATCCCCCTCTACTCTCTCTATCCCTCCCTCCCTCCTCTATCACCCCCCACACCCCTCCACCCCTGCTCTCGGCCTGACTCTGTATCGGATTGCTGACTTCACAATAGGCCTGAATCATCACTCTAGCCAGAGAGACACAGGGAGAGACGAAGAGGCGGGCAGGCCTGCGGAGAAAGAGAAGGTGGGACAGACAGACAGACAGACAGACAGACAGACAGAATCAAGGACAGGATGAGTAAAATGTGTTTCTCTGGGCATCAACGCTGTTCGAACAAATGGACAAATGTGCTTCCTTAATATATCAGTAAATAAGTCTAGCACAAATTGAAAATTAAAATGCTAATTTGAAACAGTCTCAATGATGAGCAGCATGCTTTGTGTGTTCTATTACACTACATGTTGTACTGTAGCTTGTAACCTTTTGCCACCCGCTGTTCCACCTGCAGAGATGCTAGCACTTTCACAATGTCAATGTTATTCAGATACCTGGCAAGTCCTATCAAGACAATCAAGGCAGATCCATTCATCGTTAATTGTTCATTTAACAAGCACAAATGCCAAACTCTCATTCCGGCTTCTCAAATGTGAAGATTTGCTGCTTTTCTATGTTTTATATCGTTGAAAACCGGATATCTTTGGGTTTTAAACTGATGCTCGAACAAAACAGGGATTTTGAGGACATTACCTTGGCCTTCTTTGACTTATTTATAACGTAACTTTAACTTCAACTTTGTTATAAGGAAGTCAAGGAAATTTGGTTTTCAGCCAGACATTAAACACATTTGTCATAAGAACACACTGATGATAATAAACAGCAATGATCTATAGTGAAAGACCCAAAAGGAAACTGGAAAAATTAAACAGATTCATTGATAATGAAAGTAATCCTTAGTTGCAGCCCTAGCCTGGAGTATGAAGTCAGTACAGAGACCCAGGTCACAGCCCACCTGGCCTCAGCGACCCCTCTGCTACCTCTCTGATTCTACGCTGCAGAGAGAGAAATACAATCTCCCAGCAGAGCTGCAGAGGAAGTTCTCGCGGCAGGCAGAGCAGGCAGGTTCCTCCATAACCAAAGCACAATTGTTGCAATTTCATTTCCTTCCCAGCAAAATGAGGAAATATGCTCCTTTTTTTGTAACCAATGGCAGATGAGCTTTTGGCCAGAAGACCAGGCCGAACAAAAGGTGGGCTGTGCTATCAAGGGCTCTATTTATGGAAGTTGCTGGAAACAAAGAATAAAATGTTTTCGCACTTTACCAAGAACTTCTGTGCATGTAATGTCATTTTCAGAGTTTTGAAGAGTTTGAATTCAGTGTCATTACGTGTATAGTTTCTTTAAGAATCAACTTCTTTTCAAAAGACTTTATCAGGTTCAAATGTCCAGTAGAGAGAAATGTAACATCTGGCAATAATGTGATTTTCCTTGAAAACTCTTTGAGTAATCAATAAAGTGAGGAATCTTGGCATGAAATACTGTGCCCTGATTGACTTCCATTAAACAAGCATGGTCACAATATGAGACCGTCTCCACTCGGATGACCTCAGCCGTCCCACACCACAGAAAGTATATGTGTATAACAGAGAAAGAAACACCTACACACCCACATACTCTTACACAGACACGCACAGCAGACACTGAAGCACACATATCATGTGGTTTCCTGTCTGGTGCGTTCCTCTAGAAAGCCCACGCCGGTTGCTCTGGGTTTCTAGATGGATTCTCCAGTCTGTTTGGGGGGTTTGACTCTGTCAGACAGTGATTGGCTCACAGGCTGTCTGTGACCTGCTCACCTCACACCTAGCTGGCTTTCCCTGGCCGGCCAGACTCTCACTCAACTCTCTTGTATGTGAGTTATAAATTATCTGAACCAAGGCAAGAACTGAATAGGTTTCGGTGAGAGACAGACGTTTTGGTTGTTTCAAGCGTCTTAAATAAAAGTTATGTCAAAACAAAGAGGCTGTAGAAATTCTTTCTCCATTTTTCACATGAAAGTAGGATCCTTTATCTACAGTATTCATTTGTGCTGATATCACTCAGCTTCTCAAATTGAGCATTGAAAAGAACAAAAATCACCAATTCACTTTGTGGATGAATCTAATACTTTGTTAAATTCCAGAAAACAATACACTGTAAATATTCAAAATATTGAAGAAATGGTTCAACATGTTGGCAAATACGCTTATTCTGTCTCTTATGGAAAGTTAGATGAGAGGATCAATACCACTCTCATGTCTGTCTGATAAATAGAGCCAGCAGCTGGTTAGCTTAGCATAAAGACTGGAAGCAGGGGGAAACAGCTAGCCTGGATTGTTACATTTGATAAAATGGAAGCACATGACCTCTGTGAGATGGGCGAGTGACGGATGTCAAAAACGCTTCTAAAGACGCTGTCTATGTGGATTGGCCGTCACTCTCAGCAGGAAAGCAAACAAGCATATTTCCCAAAATGTCAAACTATTTGTGTAACGTTTAAACATCCACATCTTCCAGGTTATGAGCTACAGCGTTTTTTGCACACTCCACATTTTGCTTCCTCTTTTAACTTGCCTGCTTCGCTTTGACTTCATCTCCTCCTTTGCCAAAGTTATCAACCAAAATTCAATCAAGAATAATTTGGCATAATTTATGTGTCCTAAATATTTTCTTCCCTCAGTACAGCTCAGACGGAGGTGACTAGAAGTCTGAACGGTAGACTCTCTCAGCAACACTCAGCTGTCAACTAAACATAAATCTTACAAGAATCACTGTACACTAAGCTGAAATTGAAGTGCACCTCGGTGCCACAACTAGGATGCCAGCCTACTAGAGGGATGCCAGGGGGTAGCTGTTACACTCCACACTCCTGTGATCTGTCCTCATGCCTTGTCACCGGGCAGATTTTGAAACGACTGTCTATGACGCCAATGCAATCTTGGCAATCGGGGTTGGGCCGTGCTCGCATTTAGCTACTGCTGCTGCATGTAAGTTTGTGTGAATGTGTCTGTATGGGGTTGTAGGGGTGAAAGAGGGGTGCAACCTGACCCCTTTCCTCCTCTAAGTTGGTCTCTCTCTCTCTCTCTCTCTCTCTCTCTCTCTCAGTCTTTCTGTCTCACACACACACACACAGACCGGGACAGCTGCCATACTCTGGGCCTCTCCCAGCGCACCAGAGGAAAAGGCTACGGCTAAAAGAACCTTTTTTCCCCTCTTTTTTCATCCTTTTTTCCTCCTCCTTCATCTCTCCACTTTTTTCTTCTGGTGGCCATACATTTAAATCCTGCAAGGCTCCCCGGGGTCAACAAACACCGTCGCTCCCCCTCCGTCTCTCACTGCTTCCCCCACTAGCCAACAGACTGGAGACTTCAATCAGGGCTCTGTCGGCTCTGTGTGTGGAGTTTGTGTGTGTATACTTAACGACTCATGCTGGTCTATCTTTGCTAAATATCGGCCTAATGCTTACACAAATTCATATTTAGGATTTAACTAAATTCACAATAACACATTTGATCCAACCAGCATCATAGTTGTCGCTTCATCATCATCAGAGCATCACTCAAAAACAACAATAACAAAAAAAAAAAACAATTATCACCTTTTCCTCCAAAGCTAAACAAGTATGTGACAACAGGTGGAGTGAGACACTTAAACAGGCTAAAAGTAGCAGTACAGGGATAACCACTGTTGGCCCTGCCTCAGGCTCCTTCCAGCGCTCCCCGAGGACCCCAGACGGCAGGCTGGCCCTCGGCAGGCGGGCGGCCAGAGAGGACGCCTGACCATAACCCAGATGACGCGCGATGGATGTGGTGGGAAAAGGGCGGGTGTGGAGGAAGTAAGGGACGGGGACGGGGGACTTTAAAGGGTAGAGGGGAGGGGTGGGGGTATCAGGTATCAACAGACAACTCCCCGAAACTTTGTGTGTGAGGTCTGCGCTGTTTTCTTAGTCACCCGAGACACGCCTATTTCATTGAAGCAGTGCGGGGAAAGAATTAGCCACTTTCAGTTTAAATATTAAACAGGACGAAAACATTACGGGGAAATGAATTACGATTGCAGAATCAGTTTACAAATTAAAACCTTCATTTTCAATTCAAAGTCAACTGAATTTGTGAAATTCATACTAAGAACTTGAGGTTCAGTAGTGATCAAAGTGAGACAATGAGCACAAAACTGCAAATAAAGTTTCAGCTAAAAAGGAATTTGACAAACATCAAAACAGAGAAGGCAGACATATCTACTGTGTACAACACTGATATTGTTATATGATATGAATATCATCTTGGATTTGCTTAGCGTATAGGCTGCATGGCAGTAGAGCTGTTGGCGGGACAAAACAAGACACTTGAATATGTGAGCTTGTCGTTGGGAAAGTGTGATCAATGAAGAAATGAATGAACAGATTAACTGATAATGAAAATAACCGTTAGCTGCAGCCCTACATGACAGTTAAGTGTTTCTGCTCGGCCAACATTTTTGTATGTCCTCCCCATTGTCATCTGTGAGAGTTGGCTAAATATTAGAAACACATCTGAGTATAATGCAATATAATTCAACATCACCACAAAATACATCTTCCAAAAGCAACACTTCTCTAAAACATTTTAACAAGAACTAATCATTATAACCTGGAGGTATGATTTACTGACGTTAATTTTAGCTATACCTAATAAGGTGAATGTACATCATACAGTATACTGTATACCCAAAATCGAATCATCATTACTTACTTAGTTACATACATCAGTGATACCAGATACTGATTCAAAAATAGATACACAACAACAAAACAATTTTAATTCACCAATTATTCACAAAGTAAACTTGAATATTTCTACCAAAAAAGGTAGAATTTCCAGAAGTCACAAATCTCAGCTCTCTAAGCCTATAGCTCCAAGTGATATGATTAAAATCTCTGTCCTTGCTCTGAGGTCTCATTTCCAACCTGAACAATTAATCAATGCCTTTGAGCCGCAGCTCAGATTCACATTATAAATGATATCACTGCCCTATTTAAAGCAGGTGAAGTAATTGTGGAATATGGACATCAATATTTGATATTTGGATGGCAGCAAGACAAGATGGATGCTCCCCTCTTCCACTCTTCTTTCTTTCTTTCTCCATCTTTTTCTGTGTGTTTTTGTTGTGTGCATGTACTATACTGCAGACGTGAGTGACAGTACTCCACTGGGGTCAACCCGTAATCTAACCCAGGGCGAGTCTGATGGAGAAACACAAAAAGTGGGGGAAAAACAACATAGTTCATGTGCTCTGTCCCACTTCGTGCTATTATTACTGTGGAGGCTGGCAGGTCAGAGGGAGAGTGAGGGAGAGAGAACCAGGCTTGATGGAGGAGGAGGAGGAGGAGGAGGAGGAGGAGATGAAATTACACCTGTTCTGGTGGCTGACTAACGACTTTGAAATGCGAGCGGACCTCGCTCGCTGCCAAAATCATTTTCCCAACAATACGGCCTGATCTTTAAACAAGCAGAACTGGGACGCTGATGTGACGCAGAGACGGCCTGCTGTGCTGAGACACTAACAAACCCTCAGGCTTGGTGTGTGTGTGTGAGACTGAGGTGTAAAAGATATGGTAGAGATAAAAAAGACCTACTTTTTCAATTAAGTTAAGCAGTATTTTAAATGACCATGGATTCACTTGTATTACAGGCACACCTATGCTCACAAATTCACACACACACACAAGCGCACACAGTTCCTAAATTGATGTCTACGTCCCGCATTGTTTCTAATGAAGTCTCATTCACTCTGACTGCTGCCATATGGTTACTGTACACTCACTGAACCACATCTGCTGTGTGTTAACGCAAACACACATCTCTCCAATGCACCCATACCTCAGACTTGTGTGGCCGATACAAGGTATACTCACCCACCCACCCACACACACACACACACACACACACACACACACACACACACACACACACACGCATGCATACAGTAGCGTTTAACTCACCATCTGTTCGTTGAGGTCCTGTGAGGCCTCCATGGCTTCTTGGATTGTGATCCGCCACACACTTGAGGGGCATAAAAGAGAAAATAAAATGTGGGTCAATGGATATAAAAAGAAAAAGTCACCTTTTTCTATTTACCTATGCACAGGTCTAATGGTAAATCATCACCTGTGCTTTCCAAGGATGTTGCTTGAACACTTACTTGGGGTTTTGCCAAATTGAATCACTTACACTCACACTGTGGATGAAACCACCCACCATATTGTATTAATTTCTTTTTTTTTTCATTTCTAGGTGCATCTGTCGGTCAGACCTTCTGTCAGTGTGTTTATGTGTGAGCAACAGGAAACTGAAGGAGGGAAGCTGCAGCGTTAACTTCACCATATCATCTTCAGCCGAGGGTGAAGTGGAGAGATAATTGCAGAAGTAAATATCAACAATGAAAATGGAGAAGTGTAAATGATACGGCTGCTTGGCTGGCTCTGGACCACAGACACAGTGGCTGGCTAGCACGCGAAGACAGTGAGTGACCCTATTAATACTAGACAGGAGACAGGTTGGCGCAGGAGTCTGGAGCGACGGAGAGGCCGAGGTTGATTGTCTTCAACTCAAGTGAGATTAAATGTTGCGATCAGAAAAAAAACGAAGATACAAATTACATTATGTGCTTGTCTCTCTCTTTTTTTTTCTCTTTTTTTTTGCTACTGTCACACAGAGGGCGACGCTGCTGCAACAAAAGGCCGGCTGAAAGAATGGAAAACAATGCCATCACCCCAACAGAACGGCACAAAATGGCTCCTCTCTGCTGTATTGTGCAAAGGCCGTCAGAAAGGTTTGACAGTTGAACAAAAGAGAAGGCTGCAAAGACACGCACTCACATGCAAACACAAAGTCCTTCCCTGTCATTAGATCTGTGGTTCCCAGTGAGTGTGGTTAGGAGTCCAACTGAACCATTTCCAGCTAATTTTCCCCATGAAAAAAATCCTTATTTTCAATTTTTGTACGCATTTGCTCTATTTCACTTCAGCTGAAGTAAATAAATATTTTTCTGCACCTGCACTTTGAGCCAGTATCAAGAGAAGCTGCAAATGCGGTCTTTTGTTTTTTGCAGTGCCATCAAGGCTTTGTGTCATACAGTGTGTTCAGCTAAGTGAACAAATGTGTATATCAGTGTATGTGTACCTATGTGTGAACAGTGTATATGCATTGACACAAAAAAACATGTATAGGGATAAGGGTTTACTCTTCTACAAAGGCTGATCAGTATTTTAAATGCCAACTTAATCTAAAATGTGTCCCGAAACATGGATTACTAACAAGAACATTACATTAGGGCAATATAAGACTTTTTGCTCAGTTTGTTCAGTGTGTGTGTGTGTGTGTGTGTGTGTGTGCGTGTGCATGCTCGTGCGCTGTGGACTTGTCTGGCTCGATCCTTTAAACTAACTGGCATCCTTTTAATTTTTCATAGCGTTCAGCTCCTCCTCGCCTGAAACCGAAGACAATAATGCGTCTCTCAGGTGAATTGATTTGTGCCCAAGCCTCCCTCACCCCCAACACCCTCCCTCCCTCCCTCCCTCCCTGCTCCCTCTCTCCCTCCCTGCTCCCTCTCACCTTTGTGGAGGACAGACTCAGCCTTCTATCTGTTTGCAGTTCACGCTCCCCTTCATGATTTATTCCTCTTTAGCAGAAATGGAGTGGACAGTAAACCCACATAAAGTAAAGAGTAGCAACCATTCTCTGATAGTAAAGGGTTTGTCTAACTTTTTGGGCATTAAAGTGGAACATTTATAACATATTTGACACTCACAGTGAGTGTCCAAGTATGTAGAAGTATAGGTCTTTTAAAAATATAGATGTACAAATGGATGCTTTTAAATATTCTGACATTCTGTTAATTGCTGATGACCAACTGGTTTGCCCACCTAATGTGTTATATTCCACTACACATGGCTGCCTCCATGGCCCTAAACCCAGCCAGTAGTTACCTGACACTGGGAATCAATAATGCCTGCCATTTCCTTCAGCGTCCCAGAAGAGAGAATTATATTTCTCTCTATGGCTATTGACAGCGACACAAGAAACACATATGGGACGGCGGAGGATTAGAAAGTGGATTGCACAGCTACACTGCGGTAATTTCACGCTATAGAAGCCGAAGAGAGGAGAATGTTGAACAAACCGCAGACTGCTGCTGGCTGGAGAGGCTGGAGTGAAAAGTCACACATTCAATTCGACTCGAGCCTTATTGACTTAGCAATCGTTTTTACGCACAGATCGATTTTTTGGATGCCATTAAAAAAAAAAATAAATAAAAAATAAAAGCCAGTTAAGGAATTTTCTTTCCAAACGTCTTTTGTTCACACTGAAGATGCAGACACGCTTCTTCTCTCTTACATCTGTAACTCTGAGTTTAAATGCGCCACGCTTACTGTTTTCACTGCATCACTGAGGACACACACAACATTTATTCATAGGAATAATTATCAAAATGAAAATATGTCTTATGTGGGCCGAATTTTACCACAACTATATATAGCCTAATATATTTTTCAGCACAAAGGCGAACACAATTTAAGGGAAATTAGTGTGAAGAGTGTGAAACTAGTTCTTTATGATTGGCACGCAATGATAAATTAAATTTTGATTAAATGTTATAACTTTGGCACCCCCCCACTAAATTCTGCGGGGCTTTGTTTTTTTTTTGTTTTTGCAGTGCAGTCTTATATTCAAATACAGTGTTTCAGATATTGTGCAAGATGAATAAAAAAATATAGACAAAAAAAACCCAAAATAGATAAAATAAAATATTAACTAAATACGACATAAAAAGGCAGGATTTCCTGAGACTAAAATAGCCAATCATAAACAGATATTGCATTTTTTTTATTTTAAAAATATATATATTCTAGACAATAAACGGACAACCTCTACGTCATATTTCCCTCATCATAATGCTAAACCGACTATTTCAAATGAATTGCATAATACGGGCTTTATTGTAGCTAAATGGCCGAGCTGCTGGTTAATTCACACAAATAAAAAAGGCCAGAAGAATATTTGATTTTCAGCCTCTTTGTATCATTTCCCCAAAATCTCCACGAACCAAATCCCGTCCATCCATCTCTTGCGCATTAATGCGCGTTGGTTAAGTATGAGTCCTTAATGTGAAATACAATCTGTATGGATTACGGCGCAGTAGGCCTATCAGATTTTGAGTCGGCGCGTAACCTGTCATGTTGTTAGGGGTAGGCCAATGGCCAGGGGCCATTCAAGCCCTGAGAGCCCGGCCGTGGTATAAGATTCCCATTTCCTACATATCAAATATAAACACAAACTCCACGTGGGATGAGAGGAGAGATGGGGAGAAAAACCGTGGACACGCGGGGGGATGTTGGCGGAGCACTGAGGGGACTAAATTCCTCCAGGTGTGATGCAATCTGGATAAAAAGATGGAAAAACCACAGTGACCTGCAGTCAAAGATCATCATAGGGCAAATAAGATCATTTTATTTGAATCAGTTCATTTAAAAAATGTCTTCATAAGAAAAGCTTCATGCAGCCTAACACCAGTTTTAGGCTACAGGAACGGGGCTGATTAAATTAAAATGTTAATTTACTGTTAAATTCAGTTTGTCTCCATCTGTAAAAGGTAAAGTCTTTACCTGAAAATCAAGAGGTGGATAAAATAAATTTAAGCGGGTTTAATGTGCTGAGGTCGCGGGGATGAGATGAAGTTTGGACTCTATCCCAAACGGACTCGTGTGAAAACTGGACGCCAATTAAAATATTACGATCACCTCCCCAACAAACGTATTAATGGATATGTAATTGCCTTACAAAAACATTTTACGCAAATAAATTCATGATATTGACATTATCGTCAACTGTGAAAATTAAACAGTTGTTGGAGGATAAATAACTTTAAATGATGCATGATTTTAATAGGATGCGCTTCGTTTATTATTTAAGATTTCATTAAATTGAATCGGACTGAATCAAAGTCAATAACTGTGACAGTTATCGAGTTATCATCGTTGGACTGCAACCACCTAAACTGACACCGGCCTGATATTTGGCAGAGTAAAACCACAGATCTGTAACTGCCTGTAAATAAAGAAATAAATGAGCATACCTGTGTTCAAATTATTTTCGTCCCAGCAAGAAATCAGCTCCCAGATTTCCTTCACTTCTTAGAAAGGCTCATAATCAAATGCAGCTTTGTGGTCGCCGCACAGCTCTCCCTGCTGTTTGCAGGCTGTCACTGACTGGATCAAAACACTTCAGCCACTGCTGGCCATAACCAGCAAGAGTCCAGAAACAAGCCCGAGGAGTTATTCAGACTCGATTAAACACATTTACAAACTCAAAGCCAGGTCCCGGGTCTCAGTTTCGGTGACCGGACCGCTCACTTCTGCGGGAAACACCATTATTTTCAATCCGCGTCCAACTTTGAGCACCAGGCTGTTCAGAGGCATTAGACTCAACTTCATTATTGAAAACCGTAACGCTGCGCATGCGTCCAGCTGCCATGCGGACACTATTGGGCAAGTGCCCAAAGGGCTAATGGGGTTCAGAGGGGAGGGAGAGAGGAAAGAGGGAGGGGGATACCAAAATGACATTCTTATTAATAGTTTAGCCCAAATGACGTGCTCACAGTTTTATTTATCCAAGCAAAAACAACATGCACCCACTGACCAGCCTGCATCTATCTATCTATCTATCTATCTATCTATCTATCTATCTATCTATCTATCTATTTAAAAAGTCAGACAAACAACCCAACAGACATGTAGACATTTATTTTATTTGTTTGTTAAAGTATTTATTTATTTTCTAATGACCACAAGAAGTCGAAGGAATAAACCACTACTGCAATATTGATGCCAATCTTTCTTTTTTTTCAATATTTTCGAGAATAAAGGGAGAGAAAAGCATTTCAGTCAAGCAGGTTTTTGTTTTGTTTTTATGCTTCTGCATGATGATCATACAGTGGAAAATGCCCCCCTCGCTCCTCACGAATTCACTGCAGGCTTTCGAACATTAAGGAGTATTTTCATGGTGGTAGTTCCAATAAAAACCGTCCATACTGTCATTAACTGGGCCACTGTTTCTTTAAAGACATGTTGCTACCAGGGCCGTAGCCAGGAAATAGGAATACTGAGGTCTAGTGTCCCCCCCACATATCGTCACTCAGTCTTTTCCCCCCACATTTTTTATTTTATTTAACTGTTACAGTAAAATATATCTCAGCTTTATTTCCCTAATTGTCTTAATGTTATTTGAAAGCCGTCTCCAAAATGTCAGGAATAACCTATAATTCTAGTGGAAATGTACTTTATTTCAACCCAATACCTTTTTGTTTGGCCTAAAACTGTCAAATTATTTATTGTTTATTGTTTACAGGATTCCCATTAGCTTCTGTTGGTGCAGTTGATGCAGTTATTAAAGAAAACAATAACATGAGACATCTAGAATAAAATAAAAATAAGATAATTTATAACATGTTCAGTTTAAGACAAGATGGGACCACAAGATTATTACATTATACAATATTTACATGAATTTAAATATTTTTCGCTTGCAGTTTGAAGCTTTTTCAATTAAAAATGATGTAAATTGGTAAAAGGCTCCAAGCTTTGTTTAAACAGTGTCTTTCAAATAATTAGTTTTAGGCCTGGGAGGATATAATTGAAAATACTTGTGCTTTTTACTAGTGTATTTTCTGTAAGCTTTACCAGAAAGAATTCACGTTTACCAGAAAATATGTTTTTTCCTAATAAACAACAGGATACTTAGATGAAGTCTGGTCAAATTTAAGAATAAGAATGAATCAGACTTTGTGATTTGGGTGAACTGACCTCTCAACACAGGGGACACACACTACATTTCCCAAAAGGTTTCATCACAAATTCTATAACTACTGTACTGTGGACGATGCAGACATAAGCAGCTTCAGAGTTCAACTGATGACTTATTCCACTTAAAACATGCCCCTGGCAGAGCGCCATTTGAAAATATACAGTGATACACATATCAGAGAGGACATGACTGCAAAACTACAAAATCATAAAGAAAGACATGGCGCTGGTTAATCTGTGTACAGTTATAGACAGAGATCAATTGTGCCAATAAAAGCCAGAAAACATGCTGGGTGTACAAAACAAAATAACAAACATGGCTCAAATGAATCTTGTGAGAGTAAAGTCAGACAGCACTGTTCCACAGTGGCCCCAAAAAGATGACAGATTTGGCCACGGAGTGTAGTTTATTTGAAAAATTGAATGTTTGTTATGGCTTATGGATTCTGAGACTGTTGGATCCCGCTGGCCTCGGACCAGCGCTCTTTTACCATGCTGTCATTTGTTTGGGATGATGATGTCAGCAGGCTCTCTGACTGATCCCTGATTGTTGGTTTAGAGATCCTGCTGACATTCACACAGTACACACATACGTTGCACGCAAACATATCTTACATCCTTTGCCCTACTTTTCTGTCCATCTCATGCACACAAATGCAATTTGTTTATATGATTCAAAAGGCTTCTTGGTAATATTATGTAGTATGAAAAGAGCCCACGTTTCCCTGGCATCACACACACAAACACTGAAAAAAAAACAAAGGTCTGTTCTTTGTGGTGTTGGCTGGCACATCAGCTGGCAGACCCAGAGAAAAAGAGAAAGCCACTGACATACTGGCAAAGCAAAAATTAAAAAGTGGGAGCAGAGAGAAAAGGAGGCTGTGATATTAATTTTTATAACCTCAGTGCAGTGTTTACCCCTCTCATTTCTCTATCCATTAATTATCTTTTTCCACTTGTCTGTTTAATTGGGTGCTGGAGATCATCAGCTGCAGGAAAACGTGGATGCAGTATTAGTGATGTCACCCATACATTTGTGTCTGGACTTTTTGAAGACTCAACTTAGGGTTTATCACTTACCACTATCTCGTCAGTTATTAGGATCAAGAAAATTCAAGCGTGGGTTGGAAGCTGAGGCTGGGTGAGGATCTGGCAACCACCATGCTATTATGCAACAAGTCCCCCAAATGAAACGATAAAATACGTAGTTTGTCCATGAGCTCCAGAGCGACACATAGAAGAGTTATCTGATCCAACGCCGTTATCAGCAGGACAACATAATTTGTCTGCACCTTGCAAAACTGTTACAAATCAAATCAAATCAATAATGAAAAATAAATCAGTTTTATGATGTGACAACACTATGGTTAAGGTTTGGTTAGGTTTAGGCACAAAAACGACTTGGTTAGGTTTAGGGAAACATTGCGGTTTGGGTTAAAATGACTACTTTGTTAAGGTATTGGAGCTTCGTTGTCATGGTTACAATAATACACGTGGTTAAGGTTCAAAATCGATTGCAGTCGTGCTTTAAAAAAAAACACTGTTGACCGTCGGGTGGAAACAGCACAAACAAACAGTGGTCTCCGGTGTTAAAGTCCGATGTTTCTCTGGCAGAGGACGAGGGAGTGCAGCTGTAAGGATATGATCCCTCTCTGGCTTCCCACCACATTGGAAGTATGTTTTTCCTGCTTCTGGGTGTGATGGGACATAAAATCAAACTGAATCCAGGTAAAAGAGATGATCAACTTTAAGATGATGAAATTATTTTATAAAAATCTGGGCATTTTTTTACAATGCAACTTATCAGTCAAGCAAATTTACCTCTCTATATCTCATGAGAAATTGTTGTCATATTTGCAACTAAGCCACACAGAAGAAGTGTTAAACTGCTAAAACTATATCTTCAAATGGAAATGAATAGTTGCTTTGTATTTCAAGGTGGGAATTTATGCATCACTTCAAGTACAGCAAGACATTTGTTAAAGTCAGCATATAGCAGTCATCACAGAAAGTATGTCAGAGGACACTTCTGTATCAGCTTTCATGACATACATTAACAGTGATTTCCGATCACTTGGTAGAAGGCGACAAAAGACAGGGTATCAGTTCATCAGCAAAAACACAGGCTGACAGAGTCACTTTCCATTGCACAGCTGCCTTTGGACCCTGAGAGGAGACCCAAGTGAAATTAGGAAGGGGATGCAAATTCCACACAGAAACAGCAGAGAATTGAGCCCTGGTTTGTCATCCTGCGAGGTGACACTGAGCTTTTTTAGTCATTTATTACATGGAGTCATGCAGGGTAAGCACTGGAAAGTCATATGATGCCATGCATAGTAGGACATCACATGATGACTGATATGTGTGTGTGTGTGTTTTGGCACGGCATTGGGAGGGTCAAATTCAAACCCTTGGCATGGCCTGTGGACAGGAACTGGCATGGCAAACAGTAGCCTGATGTCGAGAGAGAGAGAGAATAATAATCACTGTATTCACTGACCACTGATTGAAGATTAGATTAGATTAGATTGTCGCTGAAATTGTCTTCATCAAACCAGTCAGGTAAGATGTCAACACATGTCTGACTAATTCAGTGTCCACATTAACACAGCTAGGGTTTTTGACCACTGAAGATCAGAATTAAAAACTAAAACGTCTAATGTGAATACATCTGAAAACATCTGCCTCATTTTAATGTAAATGCAATGTAATGCATGGCCTTGAGGGTCCGCATGGAAGAACATTTTTGTATTCTTATCCTAAATCTCTCGTACTGTTTCTGTGAGGCATCTTCGTACAAGTGTTCGAAGTCAGATTTGATCATTAGCACAAACCCCGTCCCTAGAAAATAGTAGAATGCGACAAGTTCTCTTACGGCTTGTCAGCACAGGAAGACGTTTTTTCAGTTGTCCATCTCACGCGCGTCTTAAGGAACAGATAGTTTCTATTTCTATTGCTGCATGGCGGGTCACGTTGTACTTGCGCTTTGCGTGTGTAACCACAATCTGAAGCAAAATTTTAGGCATCAGGTCTATTTTCTTCCATTTTTTGAAGCTATCTAGTAGAATTTCAGGAGCAGGACCACACCTCAATTACGCCACATCTCGCATGCTCCGCCCCATCCCCCCACCCCCTTTCTCTCTTCTCGTTTCTTCCTCTCCTTTCTCCTCTCGGTAGGGGGTCCGTCGTACCTGGCTGCTATGGTGGATTCCCCACAAAGCTTCCCCACACCGCAGCATCCATCGGAAAAGAAACGTAAGTAGTTCCAGCTTGCATTATTATTGTCCAATAAATCTTTTAAACGTATATTGTTCTGTGGTCCTTGCTAGTGAAATGCACATAACTACAGTGAAATACAGTGTGTATTGGGCGCTGAGCACTGCCAAAACGCAGGTGACCTGCACACAGTACTGTAACTGAGCGCAACCTGTGTTGACAGAGGACTAAAGCTGCTGCTGCTCTGGTAAGGTGCTGCTTTCAGTACGTAGCCTTGTTAAATTACTTGTACGTGCCACTTAAAAACAAGGGCATAACATGCTATACTGTACACTGCAGGTCCCACCTCCCCTTCATGCAAATACCCCAGCCAACCAATAGGAGTCACTAGAGAAGCAAAAAAGACATGATCCCTCTCTGGCTTCCCACCCCACTGAAAGTAAGTTTTTCTTGCTTTTCAGTGTAGACAGCAAACGTTTAGAAAATCATCTGAGAAAGTTTATGTGGACCGAAATAATTTGACAATGAGTAGCAGAGTTTACTTTCTGTCATAATATGGGTTTGTTTTTAGTCCTGTTTGACTCTTTCAATAAGGCCTAACCCGCTGTGCTTTCTCCCTCGCCTTCCCGCAGCAGACTGAGGCCTGAACCCGGCCGCTCAGTGATTGACACATTCTGGCAGAATAAATTAAAACCTCAAGCTGTGACAGAGCCCGAAATAGCAGGAAGCTGGCGCTGACCTGCAGTCTCTAGTGCCGCATGTCAGCAAGCTTAAAAAACTTGGCAGGACATTGTGCACAAAGGAAGCGTGTACAGGTGTTTGTGCGTTTCTGGTGTGTGTGTGTGTGAGAGAGAGAGAGAGAGAGAGAGTGTCTGTTTGTATTTACATGAGTCAACAAGCACTAATCTGTGTTGATGCTTTAACTACACCTGAACTGAACTAGCGCGCTAATGTTTGCTACTTTATACTAGATCTAGTGAAAACCCACTTCAACTTGTTTAATTAAACTGAAGCCACTTTGGAATTTGAAGGCAGTGGCAGATGGATCTATTTTTTTAACCAGCTGTTCTCCGGAGGGTGACGCTGGGGTGGGGGGCTAAGCCCCAAGATGTTTAATGGCGTAGGACTGTGGGTCCCTTTGCCAAGTCACAGAGCTTCTGGTTCTTGCCAAGCAGGGGGTGGGTGAGAGAAAATGCCATTTAGCTGGCTGGTATTTATAGATATGTGAGGAACTTGTGCTCAGTCCGGGCCGAGGTGCTGACGACGTAAAACGAGAGGACGCTTCCAGAAGTCGAGTGTCAGGGCACACAGATAAAAATACCCGGTGAAAGATGGGCCTGGTCATTAGTGGCGCAGTCTGGCATGTGACATGGCAGCATTTCAGAAGTGATTTATGATTATTACTACAGCTAACCTATACCTCTCCCTTTCCTGCCCCCACCCTCCATCCCAAATTGGTTTGCCAAATGGAATGGCGCATGGGGTTTATTTCAGGGCCCGAGTGCACAGAAAAAAAAAAAGTCTGCTGGCATTTTAGACTTTGGCAATGTGCCCCAGTTGGGTTTCAGATTTTACCACAATATTGAAAGAAAAACAATAGCGGTATTAAATGAATCTCCTCTGGTGATTAACATGGTGGTGCACAAGTCAAATGCATGCTACTTCATGTTTCTGTCAGCAAGACAAAGTGCACAGGTTATTTAATGGTGCTGATCACTGGTCATATGAAAGACTCTAAGTATCAATCAATCAATCAAATAATTCTGCACAAAAATGATGTTAGATGAAGATACTGTGATATGGGGGGGTGGGGGTGGGGGGGTGAACTCATTGCAGGCCACTGCCTTCCCTAATTGCCGCAGCGAGCTGCCACAGGGAGGAACAAAGGAAACATTTAACACATCGTAAATTCCTGTAATGTCCTGCCGAGGATCTGCTGCTCCGGTTACACTTACAGCTTTTTTTTGCTGACTCTTTATTAGTGTCCGGTGACAGAAAGAGACAAACATAATACAGTAAAAGACAGTTAAAGCAAAATATTAATTAGGCTTTTTCTGCATGTTCAGAGTTTCTTTGTGGGTGGCCTATTATCACTGCAATCAGTTTTCTGTTATCCCTTTATTCTTCAGAGGGTGAAAAAGCTTATAAAATAGCTGTGGGGCATCAGATGGGCAGACAGTGGTTTTAGTCTCAGGTGCTTCTAACCTTCATGTGGCAGGAAAAACCGTTTCAATTTCAAATTAAGACCTTTAACATTTAAAAGCTTGACGTACGCTTTTACAAAATGACTGCTGGCATCAACATGCAACCCCTTTCAGACATAATTGGAGCAATTTATCACATAAAGGACATGACTGATGTTTTCTTCTCTTCATTTGAAATAGTGTACATTGGATATCAAGTCCAGATTTAGACTTGTATAGTGTTTCTTCTGTTCCACAGACAGGAAAGCTCTGCAGCTGAACATTGTTAATACACACAAATACAGCACTTCTCTCCAAGAGTGTGCAGAGTGGTGCTACAGTGTCTCGCTGAATTCCTTCCCAGTCTTTTGTCCCTCAAGGCAAATGATGGAGCATATGCCTTACTCGGTGAGATGGTGATCAAGTGTGTGTGAGAGCAGTTGAGGGAAGAGACGGAAAGAGAGAGAGAGTGTGTGTGATTTTGTACCATATTGGGCGTCCTAAGAGGCTCCTCACTTGATCCAACATGATCCAGTACTGTATGTGTGTTCCACATAGACGTGTACGCTGTGTGTGAACACAACACGTACTGCATGTGTGTGTGGGTTTTTTTGGGGGGGGGGGGGTATCAGGCCAACAAAATTAGTTTACCATCAGCTGTGCTCTGGCTCTCATTCGGTCCCAGCCTCTGTCCAGTATTTCTTCCAGCTCCCTCCACCTAATGGCGGCTCAGGGCGGTTTTACAGCACCACCCTGGGGAGGCTACTGTGGCCAGATCCAGAACACTTGGCTTTATGTGGATTGAATGTTTTATGGTTATGGACATAATATTTAAGTATAGGAACAGTCTCACAAGAATCCACCCCCGCACCACTATCCCCAGCCCTAATAATTACACCAGCGTAGGAAAGGTAAGTGGGAAAAGTCTGAAGAGACATTATCATGAAGTTATGTAACTGAATTCATGCTGTTAAATCTTTTCTCTGTGAGAGATATGGATAGACTGTCAGCTTTTTACACACTGACACCAAACCATAGCAAATCAAATTGAACCAAAAATGGCAACATACAGTAAAAACTACATACTTTATTTCTTTTGCCACAAATTACTTTAAAATCAGTTTTAAACTTTACTTCATACCACACAATTAAAAAAAAGCAAAAAGCTAAGTTTGCATGGTACAAAAATTGCAAAATGCAAATATGCAAAACTACAAAATGCTGCTCCTTTTCTTGAGGCAATTGTCATGTCTAGAAGTTGTACAGTCAAAACAGAAATGTGTCTAATTCCCTCATTTAGGTGCAGAAATGATAAAAGTAATATTCTACAATTAAACTTTCAGCAGCTTAAAATCCACAAATGATTTTAAAATTGCTTGATTTCTTGTTGTGATGGCAGAGGAGACTGAAAAATAGGACACAGTTTGAATGGTGTGGGCCACATTAATTAAGTTTTCTCCTTTAAAGTCTGTGTGAGAAAAAGAAAGAGAGAGAGAAGGTAAAGAGTATAGGCGCATTAGCTGGCCACATGGCGGTGTGTGCTGTCATGTTAAAACAGTTAGCCTTTGATAGCTATTGCTGCAGCGGTCAAGGGGCAAATCACTTGTGATTTTCACTGCTGTGAATTTGATGTATGTAGCTTATGTGTGTGCTTTAATATGAATATGTGTGCATGAGAGAGAGAGAGAGAGAGAGAGAGGGACAAAAAAAAGATGCCAAAATAATGTTAAAGAAATTGGAAAAAAGTTTACAGTTAAGCTGTTTGGTAAAACTAGTTTTTAGATAACGTGAACAAAGTACAAAATGTGTAAATGTAAACCATGCTGCTTTTCAGGTA
This sequence comes from Macquaria ambigua, assembly GCA_008360985.2. NCBI lineage: Eukaryota > Metazoa > Chordata > Actinopteri > Centrarchiformes > Percichthyidae > Macquaria > Macquaria ambigua. The sequence goes on along the minus strand of VMKM01000443.1, from coordinate 199,569 downwards.
TGCAGACCTTCTTCCTGAATCAGAGCTGTAGGGCTGATTGCAGAGGCATTCAACAGGTGGTATCCCAGGAAAACTGATATATTTCCAGTAATAATAATAATTTTTTTTTAATATAAAATCACTGGTCCCTGGACTCTCTCAAAATGTTTGATCATATGAGTTGATGAGTGATCATCAAAACTATTACCCCAACAGAACATCACAAAACAAGGTGCATTTATTCATTTTACAGTGTTTCTGTGTTGTAAGGTGTTCCTACTGTTATTCCATTTGGGCATCCAGATTCACTCAAATACCACAAATGTTTACGATTCAGACTGAGCATCTATGTACTTTTTTTCTTGGTTGTTATCAGTGGTGGTTGCACAAATTACCCTAGCACCAAGATCCTTAACTAAACCTCGCTGTTGCTATTTTAAGATGAGATTTAGTTTTGTGAAGATTTATTTTAGAGATTACCTTCTCAGATTTAAGTATTGCATTATTTAATTAATGGTAACCACATATGTGTGTATATGTTATATGCTGCTTGGGAACTACATAATATGGTGCACCTTGCCTGTGAGGTTAATGATGGTTAAGATTGGCGGAGTGATATGATGTTAGAGAGTGACATGATCTATCACATTTGGTTGTGTGTGTTCCGTTAAAGTTGAGGGGAGACATTAATAAAAGTGAACAAAGTGAGACAGATGAAGCTGCCCCGCGCTCTTATTTTACCCTCGTCCCAAGATTAGTTTTAATCTAGTAACCGTAGTTAACGCTAAGAGTAACCAGCATTACACTATCATCGGCCACGTGATCCTCGCCTTGGAGGTTGTAGCGGTCTCTCGAGAGTCCCCCTCACAGTTACAGACATCCTGGTTCAAATTTGACCTACCATACCATAGTTTGCTGCAGTCACAGTTTCCTGTTCCAGTGTGGTAGTTAATTTGACTTAACTGTGGGCTTGTTTACAACCTGTTGGACTGACCACTTGTGTTTGTTGCCACCAAATACTTTTGTGAGTAAGATGTTATCACAACTAGACAGAGAATAATACCCTCATTATGAAACATCATTTTCCTTTAAGACTTGTTACCAAAGCCTGAATTGTCTGTTAATCATTGGACTATCACACCTACACAAAGAACGACCTTTTACCCTGATTTGTGTCTGCCTTTTAGCTTAATGTTACTCCTCCCTTAGCCTACAGTAGTGAGGTGTACAAAGGTTGTATATGGTCTACAATAGTTTGCCATTTTGTCCAAAACTGTTTATCTGACAGCTTATGTAAATGACAGGTGAAAACTCACTCTGTTCATCTTGTTGATGGGTTTCAGTTAATACTACTGTTTCTAGTCATCATGCAGGAACATCTGAGAAAAAGCACTGAGAAAACACAGAAACCAGTCAGATAAACAGGATTATTTCTTTCCTCATTCGTTGACTAAACCAGAAGAGTGTGTTACTCTTTATTGCGCAGGGCAGGACAGAACAGCAGATATTAAAAAAAGAGCAAAAAGCTCCTCCCTCTTCACACAGAACACAGGAAGAAGTCACAGGAAGTCAGCACCTAAAGTTGCTCGTGGTAATGTATTTGTAAACCGAAATAAGGATGACAATCCAGTAAATAGTATGTTTATTTATGTAAATGTGGAATTTATGAGTGTTTGTTGAAACCATTTGGAACTAAAAGTACTGAACCTGAGAACTGGCTGAGCAAATACGAGTGAATCTGTGAAAGTGAAAGTAAGCTGGCTGTCTGAGACGAACAGGAACACACAACCACAGGAGAAATCAACAGAATGGCTGCCAAGGCATCACAGTCTGAGGTGGATTGCACCTGCCCCGTGTGCTGTGATATATTTAAGGATCCCGTTGTCTTGCTGTGCGGTCACAGCTTCTGTAAGCACTGTCTTCAGGAGTGGTGGAGACAGAGTAGACTCCAGACATGCCCGGTCTGTAAGGAAATATTTCCAATGGCTCAGCCTCCACGTAATCTGGCACTGAGAAACCTGTCGGACACCTTGAGACAAGAGAGGAGTCAGAGATCTTACTCAGGATCTAAGGAGATTTGCAGTCTGCACAGTGAGAAACTCAAACTCTTCTGTCAGGATGATCAACAGCTCATCTGTGTGATATGTAGGGATGCACAAAAACACAAGAAACACAACTGCGTCCCCCTCAATGAAGCAGCAGAAGCCCATAGGGTGAGCAAATATATGTAGTTTAATAAAAACAACTAAGAGGTTTTGGGATTGGTAGTAGAACATTTTAGAAATAATTTTTCATATTGCACATGACAGGCAAATGTATTGTGTAACTGATCCACTGTTTACTATGTATTTAATGCATGCACCTTTATTTGTAGACCCAACTCAAAGTTGAACTGATGCACTTAAAAAGCAAACTGGGGTCATTCAACACGGAAAAACTCAACTGTGATAAAATGGCCGGCCACATCAAGGTAAGTCACAGACATAACAGTTATAGAGGCAGAAAGCAACATGTGTTGTCTACTTTAATCAAAAAGGTGTTTCTCCTCAGCTCCAGGCTCAGCAGACGGAGAAAACAATCAAAGAGGATTTTCAGAAGCTTTACCAGTTCCTGCGAGCAGAGGAGGCTGCTAGGATTGATGCAGTGAGGAAAGAGGCGACGCTCAAGAGTGAGGCAATGAAAATCAGGATCGTTAATTTGAATGCAGAAATCTCTTCCATCACAGACAAAATCAAAACCATAGAGAGGGAGATGAAAGCTGAGGACATCTCATTTATGCTGGTACTCAATGATTAGCTGTGTTAATTAATATTCTGATCTTAATATTGAATATTTAACTAAATTAGAGGTATTGATGTGTTATCATTTTTTCTCTTTATTTGATAGAATGTCAAATCCACTATGGAGCGGTAAGTTTCTTTCTGTACATTATCTATTAAAGACATGATTGAAGACTCTGTATTAGACAGCTGTAACAAGCAACATATTGTACATTTGTCTTACACTTTGTGCTAGCACTGTCTACACCTTTTTCAGTACATCTACCTGTAATGGAGCACAGGTTAGTCAGTTAGTTAGTCCATTTGTCTTTGAATTAGGATGTGGGTCTTTGGTTGAACACTGAGATTCTCAGCTGTTGTAATGGGAGGCAAATATCGGCTCACGACAGAAAAAAATGTAAGCGGTTAATACTCCATGGAATGAAACACTGTCATACATATAAATTGCAAAACAAAACAAAACAAAACAAAAAATCTAAAATATGGCAGGTAGATTCACAGGTCTGGCAAATATACAGTATATTGAAAACACAATCAAATGAACATTTTATAAAGGTGTCTGGTTAGCAAACTGTACCAGATACCAAGGCAAAATTAATGATAGTCAGTATAACAAAGTGATGAATTCAGCAGTGCGGAAGCAAATGTGATGGTTAGGGTAGCAGCACCAAAATGATATGGCTTCAAAACAGGGTTAAAAGTTTTGTTTAGGCCTAAAAATAAAGAGCAGAACTGGACTGGTGCATGATGGAAAAAAATGTTGTGCACTGATGAATCCATGTTTGAGATTTTCGTTTTGTCATAACCTTAGTTCACTTACATTTTTCCTTGCTTACATTGAATTTTTGGCTGTATCATAAGTATTCCAAAACAAAAATGATACCTATATAGAGTGTTTCAAAATATGTGACTGGTAATCTGTGTCTGCATAATATTCTTTCAGATCCAAATGCAGCCTGCCAGAAACAGAGACCCCATCAGGAGCCCTGGTCGATGAGGCCAAACACCTTGGGAACCTGCTGTTCACAGTCTGGAGGAAGATGAAGAATATAATCCAATACAGTAAGTAATGCACAGATGTTTCCACCTTGCCATATTTTGACACTCAAATCTGCAGTGGTACTGGTAAATAATTATGCTTCACTTTAAAAAACAGCCAAACTCTCATTTTTCCCACCCAGGTCCTGTAACCCTGGACCCAAATACAAGTGGAAATCTTGTGACCATATCAGAGAATTTAACTTGTTCGACAGACAGTATAAAGGCTCAGCAGCTCCCTAAAAACCCAGAGAGAATAAGCGACTCGACTGTTCTTGGCTCTGAAGGCTTTAGCTCTGGAAAACACAGCTGGGATGTGGAGGTGGGGGATTATTGGGCTGTTGGTTTGGCTGTTAAGACTAAATATCATGCTTCTAATACAATCTTATTCATCTACAGGTGTATTTGCACCAGTCTTTTATATGAATTTACTCCAGAGAAACATCTAATACTCGACTATGAAGGTTCATTTACCAAAAAGGTCAGAGTGCATCTAGATTATGACCAAGGAATACTGTCATTTTTTGACCTTGATAGGAAAACACTTGTACACACCATCAAATACACTTTCACAGAAACGGTTTTTCCGTATTTTCGTGATAATGCAAAAATCCTTCCAGCTGAATTATCAGTGAGCATAAGAAAACCCAGATAAACATTCTGCGTTACAGCAGAGGTCAAACAACAAGATGAGGCTTTGAAACAGCCTTATTTAACTTAGCAAATCCTGAACTTGTTGCCACATTAAGTACTTAGTAGTCACTTTTTATTAGTGTATTTTTTCATCTTTTTATTTTTTATTTTTCCATATTTAGTTTATGTTTCTCAGATTTCAGTATAGTTGGTAAATCTCAGTAACCTTTTGACATCAAATATTTGATGTTTAGGAGGCTAATAAGTTGCATTGTGGGAAATGTAGGATCCAGTGCTTCTGGAGGTTGTCCCATGCTAGGGACTAAAAGTCTTCTTGTTTTAATCTAGCTTTTGTGAGTATCCCAACTTTATGCAAGTACAATACTAAATCACTGGAGTATCTGTTCAAACATAATTCATTATTTATTCATCATTTTAAATGATTTACAGGTTGGTAGAGGTATAAGGCCAAATACTATATGTATCTGTTGAAAGTTTGAGTTTTTTAATGATTTCTAGTTTCATTTTATGATATACTGTAAATAATCAGTTATGATTTGATTTTATATATCAGCTGTTATTAAAGATGAACGGGTGTAGCAAATGGATGGATGGATGTTTTAAAGGCTAATGAAATAGAGTTAATGTTTAATCATGTAAATATTTTTGATCAGACTAAGATTAACACAAGTGTCCTGTTTACATATTATTGTCATGATGTTTCAGTGTTTATGGGGAGTTTTTCCTTATCTGAACTGAGGGTGTAAGGATACAGGGTGTACAGATCGAAAAAACCCCTTTGAGGAAAATGTGTGTTTTTGGGACTTAACTTGTACACGCTTCAGTATCAGTCAAAATATATATCAAGTCAAATGTATTTTGAGCTCTAGATGTTTTTCAGGCACATGTCAGCTTAACGTGCAATGAAGGAAATTGTCAAAGTTATCTGATGCTAGCATCTAGTGAGCTATTGTGCAGTTATCAATCATGCATGGAGTCCAGGGTGTCTGCAGTAACATGGCTCTTCTGATGACTGTCTTGGTGAATGTGGTTGAGAAAAAAATGTTAAAAAAAAACCAAATAAAGCTAAATGCAACATTCAGCCAGTTTTTATGTATTCATTGGGAATCTTCCCATAATGCCCCTGTGTGGCTGATACGTCTGCCTACATGCACGCATAGCACAGGGATGAATCATTATGAGGCAATGCCTAACGTCTCTAGTGTGCTGCCATCTCCCTCTCTCTCTGTCTGTCTGTTAGCTGCTGACACACTCACACACATGAGTCCGAATCCCCACACTGATACTGAATCTCAGTGGTATTACAGCTGGAATGCCTGCTATGTTTTTTCAACTAATGAAAGAATGAAGAAAAACAAACAGAGGGGCCAAATTAAAAGAGAGAAAAAAAAAGGAATGAGAGAAGAAAACACTGAGGGAGAAAGGGAAATAGAGGGAGAAAGTGTCTCTCGTTTAATTTGTATTCCCCTGCATGTTTTACACCATGAGTGTTTCTGAGTCCAGTTTTCTCTGGGCTAATGAAGGTTGGAGATCAGGCATTGACTGACACAACATTTGCTCAAATGTGGTCAGGAGGGGATTTTTTTTCCCCCGGATTACCCAAGATAAACTTCAAACTTTATAAGTCTGTCATAAGAGAAAGAGTGTCAGCTTGAGTGATTACTCCTCCATGAATTTAATTAGGCAAAGTGTTCTTTTCTGGTTTGACATTCAGAATTGGACTTTTAGATGTTTTCATACCTTCATCCAAAATTTTATTCAAGAATGTAGGGGAGTTTGGCTGCTTGACATAAATGCGTCATTTTATAAGTAGGCATCTTAATAGGGTTCATAGCTATCAAGTTAAAACTGATCCTTAAGTGTGCTAACTCGAATGCAGCTGAGCAATGATCTGACAGATTTCACATTTTGGAATAAAAACCTTCTTCTTCTGCTATTTTATTTTTTTACTCTTCTCTCTACAAATCACCATTCTTCCTGTATAAACCATTACTTTAGCTCAAAGGAATGACGAACAAACCAGCGTATCCAACTTCTTTTTTTCCTCAAAATCCCCTTTGAATGATCAATCATTCGACGTTGACCAGAGAGCACCAAGGAGCCACTGAGCAGAACACGTCAGATGTTATTTTACTGAAAGTCCCATTTTTCTACTAATCAGATGAAATAAACACATTAATCTGAGGAATTTCAAAGCGCTGGGTATTGTTTTTGTAACTGTGGGGAAATTAGTTTTGTCCCAAAACATTACAAAGAGAATCAATCACATTTAACATCAATGATTTTAATCTCATGAACTAAAAGGCATAATAAGGCTATTTGTGAGCTACTCATACGTGTGTGAGACAAAGACGCTGAAAATGAATGAATCAGGGTAGAGAGATCAAAGGTGGACTCTGATCAGAGTGACAACATGGCTCTGAACTGGAGCCAAAACAGTGAGCAGATATCAAGTTAAGACACAATTAGAAAGAATACAAGAGAGACAAACAGAGAGATGGGAGGGATTTGCCAATGGCCCGAAGGTTTGAGACAGAAGACATACAGTAACTCTGTCTGTCTGGACCAGCACCTACGTAGTTTGACTTGGCTTGGCTTCTGAGGAGAAGACAGTGTGTGTGTGTGTTTGCGTTGAGGAAAGATTTGCAAATATATATGGAGGAGTGGATGAAGGATAGCTGTGTGTTACAGAATGGTGAAAACAAGCATACAATGTAATGAGAATGTAATCAAAAATGAGCACGGCATACTGTATGAGCCCACCATAATTACTGCCTAGATTATTGCAGTGTACATAATGTGATGTATAGACACCAGAACACACGCATGGAAACACACACGTGCACTTTTATGTGGTTGTTTTTCCATCTGCTCCTTGTTTTCAGGTCCCTTTTGGTCACTTTTTGCTCATGTTATTGTGGTCTGGATATCTTCAAGAAACAGACTCCAAGTATATGATGTTGTCATCTCTCTCTCTCTCTCTCTCTCTCTCTCTCGAAGGGTTTATTGTTTTGTTTGGCATTTCTGTTGCGTTTGGAGGCAATCATTGAAGAATTTGAGCAGCACGTGTCCTCGGCAATCATAATCATGAAATCCCTACTGGTCTCACACACACACACACACACATACACACACACACACACACACACACACACACACACACAGGCCTGATTGCTGCTCAGTCTGGTCTGTATAATGTTATAGATGCAGATTGAATGTGTCAGTCAGGACCTCACAGGAGGATATTGGGAGAGATGGTGAAGGAAGGAAGGAAGGAAGGCGGAAAGGAAGGAAGGAAGGAAGGAAGGAAGGAAAAGGAAGTTTGCTTTTAATGACGAATGAAGTGCAGGGTAAAAATGTGTGTGAGTAAAATGAGCCTGGATTTCAAAGACAGGTTTGACACCTAAGACCTGTTCTTAATTTCTGAAAAATATCTACATAACCAATTGTTTTGTTAAAACTCCCTCTTCCTCTCTCTCTCTTTCTCTCTCTCTCTCTCTCACACACACACACACACACACACTTGCACTGGCCAGCGTAGATGGTCAAGTGCTGTGATAAAGTGCTGTCTAGTGTTCTCTCACTCTCTAAGCCCCCTGAGAGTAGATCAATACTCACTCAGCATCAAGTTACTGCTAATGTCTTCATGTTTTAACCAGGCTGTGTGTGTGTGTGTGTGTGTGAGTGCATCTGCCCCTGGTGTGACCCAAGTTATAATTATCATTAAATGTCAATGAAGGCGATAGGAAGAGCTAGACTGCAGATAAACCCCAAATCCCTGACTCACAGCGCCTCCTGAGGGCATTTCTTAGAAACTGCAGCTTCAGTAAAGGATGCATTTGCTTCTGTGAGAGATGACGAGTTCAGTGGTGTGAAAAAGCTATGACCTTATGTGTGTGAATCACTACCTTTTCACTTGCGATGTGTAACTTTAATGAGAAGAAGGCCTTTACCTCATATACCCCCCCCATTCCATCCATTTATGTGCCTCCATTCAGCTACTGTTACATCTATAGTCATGTTGCTGAGTCATACAGGATAGTTAACACATTAATAATATATGTCTGTCTTACTGAATCAACAGGTATACATTAACTTGAATAGATACTCTAGATAGCGATCAGTGTGGTTAGTGGTTTGCAGGATTTAAAAATGTGAGTCACATTTATGCCAGCGATCGCTTAAAGGAACATTCTGTTTTTTTACAACTTGGCTCTTATTTTCATAGTTTTGGCCATCATTTCTATCAGTTATGACAACATTGTGCTCCTCACCAAAGTAATTGCCAAGATCTGGGCAATGAAGTTTGAGTGGGTGCAAGAAACAGGAGCAGTCTGACAATCAGTCAGGTTGTAAACAAACCAATGGTTTAGCCAGATTATCCAAACCACTTTCTTTGGTGGTAAAATCCAAAAAATGAGCACAGTCAAAATGTCAGGTGATAATCCTTCATTGCACAGGAAAGCTACAGTACTGTGAGTACGGTAAGTCAGCGTTGAACAACAACAACCCGCGGTTCAGGGGTTTGAGCTACTAAATGACCTTGGTTAAGGTTAGGGAAACATCGTGGTTCGGTTTAGTATTATAACAGTAAAAATGTTGTGTCTCTGGCTTCACGTCAACGATGACTCATTCAGTATTTAATCAAGACCACACTCTTTCCCCAACCTTAACCAAGTGAGTGCCTGATCATAACCATGAAAACATTTTTATCATTCTTTGGTTCCTATAAGAGTAGATATTGTAGGGAAAGCACATTAAATACAATGTGAGTCAGCGTTTTGCAGATATGTTTGGTGCGTTTTGCAACTTTGCAAATATGTTCCTTATAAATGTTTCCTCATTATGTTGATAAAAAAAGCATAATCTGTTTTTTAATAATTTCAACATTTTCCTTTGTTTTTCCTCCTAAATCAGTTTCCCTGTGGTTTTGATTAAAACCTTTATGATAATCTGACTTCTTGTGCTTCTTGTCTCATATGACTTTGGTGTAGCGATGTCACATGTCACGCTCCTAGATCTCAGCAAATAATTCAGTGAATACAATCTAATTATTACTGGTAGGAATGATGAGCAAAACTACAAAATTAGGATCCAGGTTGAATGGATGAAACTGTAATTTCCCTTTAAATGTAAATCATTTAAACAAAAAGGAATACAGAAAGAGGAAGAGTTGGAGGTCAGACAAAAACAGAGAGATTGAAGAAGAAATTCAGTTGGCAGGTGTAATACAATGCTGAATACAAGAGCGTAGATCATTATAATAAAAAAGAAAAAGTGTTTCACCCTGTTCCTTCTTTCTCTCACCTCCACCTCTCTTTATCCATCCCCTCATCTCTCCATCCCAATCAATCTCTCCCTCCTCCCTCACTAATGCACTCTTTCATGTGCTCTCCGATTTCTCCCTCTCTCTGCCGCCCTCTCTCCCTCAGCCTGATGTCTCATGGCCCTTTTGTAGGCCCTCTACATTTTTGGGGGTAATGTGATCCCCCCATTTCTCCCCAGGGTGGTCCGCTCCTCTCATTCAAACAACAAGCTCTGGTTGAATGGAGCTGGCGATGAGAGGGGAGATGGAGGGAGAACAACGCTGAAGGAGAGGATGGAGAGAAAGTAAGATAATGGGTATGTAAAACAGCCATTAAATCTCATCCTTGTTCATTCATATGTTACACCGACAGGTAGGGTGTGCATATCTAATGCATCACATCAGGCAAGTGGATGCTGTGTGTGTGTGAGTGTGTGTGTGTTAGTGTTGTACCTGTGCCATCTGTTTGGTCACATCCAGCAGCTGCTACTGTGTTCAGCCTACAAGAACAATATCACCACAAAGCAGCATTTTCATTAAAATCTACTTCACTTTTATTCCAAAAGATGTATTTGGTGTTTTCAAAGAGGTATTTTTTATTGATCTGCTTAAAGCAGCATTTATTTATTTTTTGGGCACTTGGGGGGCAGCTGAAAACACTACTGACATATCATCACCATATAAAGTTGTTATTTTGAATGCATTAGCAAACAGTTGCCTATTTACACATCCAGCAGACTCAGAGTTACATTAGTATTCATCAAGAGCCATGTTTCTGGCCACCTGATGAATGTTAGTCCAATATTCACTCTCTTTTAGCTCTATTTTGGTCTCCACCAGCTCCTAAGGAAAATATCTGCTTCTTTAGTGGCTAAATGCTACGTTCACCAACTAGTTGCTGACTGTCTGTGTGCTGTTTGGTGCTGGGCAGGTAGCATACAAAGGGTTTATCCAAGTTTTTTCACTGAAAACAGCTGCCAGGAAATGGGGTTGATGAGAGCGGCGAGAGTGAATCAAAACATTAAAGTTGCGGGCTGTAAAACCAAAACAATGAACAGAAAGATGCTAAAACGCTCCATATAGCTGAGGGGAACTGCAGTCAGGTTAGCATTCTCTTTGGGTTCGTCACTACCAGTAACCTCTTTCACATAACACATAGTCATTTAATCCCTTGTTAATATAAAAATATTAATTAGTGCAGCTTTAAAGTTACTTTCAAAATCAATTTTTTCAGGCAGTTTACTTTTCCAAGATCATGTGCTTTTAACACGGTTAAGTTTTACTTTTTTTGAAGCAATTTTCCGATATGCTTACAAAGAAATCAGTATATACAATAAAGTTGGTAAAAAATTGGTCAAAATTGGTTACCTGCACAATTAGATGTTTCTTAAGCTTGTAAGCAGCTATACAAACAAAAACGTAATCACCTTGGTAGCAGGAAAACATGGAAGTCAGAAAAGACACATTCTGCCCTTCTGTAAACAGTTTAATTGGCTCCCCTTAAAAAAGATAATTTGAAGCATTTTAGAGGAGGTGGTGTGCTGATCAATCAGGATCCAGTACTGTGACTCTTCTTCAAAGTCTACAAATTAAATCATATAAAAGAAACTTAATGATATTGTAGTGTTGGTGCAGTAAGACACTCAGGTCTAGAAGTCATGTTTTTCATTTTTAAATCCACTGTGCTGTCTTTTTTTCTAATCTGTTCCTTTTTTTTAGTTAGACACATCATGTTTCTATTCTTTCTCTCTAGCTGTTCTTCCATCCTTCTCATCATCTCCTCACTCTTTCATGTCCTCAATTTAATTTCACCTCTTTTTCTCCCTTTAGGCTGTACTCCTCCTTTCCTGTCATCCCTGAACCATCCTGTTTCCTTGCCAGGGGATGTACACACACACACACAGACACACACACACACACACACACACACACCACTCACCTATACATACCACTGTGGTGCCCCAGACAGCCCTCCATAATGTGGATGCCCCAAGGGAGCTTGGGTAACTTAGTCCCCTCTATCTGCCAACTGCTGTGTCACAAAGAGGCTCGATTTACACACACACACACACACACACACACACACACACACACACACACATATGTTCACATAATTAAACACACAGGCTCATTCAGATACACAAGCACATACTCAATATTTAGGCATGCAAATACAATTGATCACATGATACACACGCGTACGCACACACACACTTTCAGCTGATATCAAGCCAAGTCTTCTTCTTTGCCGGCTCGTAATGGAAGCTTATAACGAGGGAGAGAGAGGATTAAGAGAAGGGGAAAAAAGCTGAGCTGATGTCCTTACATACCGACAGGAAAGCTTTAAGGCCTCACACACATTCATTGCTACACGCTCACTCACACAACCCAAAACACACATTCACTTTTCAACAATGCACACTGACAAAGTTATTTCAAGGACACAGTCATTTTGTCACCCTGGATTAAATGACTCTTTCATCAAAATTGTGTTCAAATGAAAATCATTTTATCCTCACTTGTCACCTCTCAGAGTGCAAATGTGTTTAACCAAGTCTGTGTTTGTGTGTATGTGTGTGTGCGCTTGAGTTAGAAGTTGTTGTTATTGGCTTCAGGAGTGAAGTTCAGCTCCAGTTTGGCTACGAGCTACAAACCTCAGACCTACACACACACACACACACACACACACACACACACACAGTGGTTTGTTAAAGTGTATGGAGGGAATGCTGTGGTCACACCTGGGAATGCTCTTTCAGCTAACCTGCCTAACGTTTTCTCTCTCTCCATCATTTCCTCTCTCTAGAGGTGGAAAGTAACAAATTACATTGACTTAACGTGTGTTTACTTCTTCTTTTAAGCAGGCTTTAGTTATAGGAATAAGCATACAGAGCTTTTTGATAGGATTAAAAAACGATTAATTTCCAAACACTGGTCATAAAACCAATCATCAAAGTCTTCATTAAAGCCGTGTTAGAATACATAAAACATACAAAATATATATTTTTTACATTTTAGTGTAAAAAACAGCTTCTTGTAAACTTTCACTTGTCTCACAACAAACACTTTCTTTTCACTTCTTTTTCACAATTCACAGCATGTGTACCTCATTTTCTTATTCTTATTTCATATTATGAACTCTATATAGTTTGACATTTTTGGAAATACACTTATTGGCTTTTTTGCCAAAAGTTTGAAGAGAAGATCAATACCACTCTCATGTCTGTACAGTAAATATACGCTGACAGCCAGCAGTCTGTTAGCTTAGCTTAACATAAAGACTGGAAACAGGGGGAAACAGCTAGCCTGGCTCTGTCCAAAGGTAACGAAATCAGCCTACCAGCATCTCCAGAGCTCACTAATTAACACGTTATATCTTGTTTGTTTAATACGTTTTAAAAAATGACATTTAAAAACGACATTTTGTGATTTAAGTGCAGAGCTATTTATTGGTACGTGGCAGACAGAGCCCGGCTAGCTGTTTCCTCCTGTTTCCAGTCTTTATGCTAAGCTAAGCTAACCGGCTGCTGGCTCCAGCCTCATATTGACAAGAATGACATGAGAGTGGTATTGATCTTCTTATCTAACTCTCGGCAAGAAAACCAATGAGCTTATTTCCCAAAATGTCAAACTATTCCTTTAATTTTCTCCTGTGTTGCCTTGTATCTGTAAGATCTTAAGTCTTAACTCATCCTTCTTCCCCTCCTTCCTACCACTCAAATTAAAGGCAATATCCCTTTATTGGTAATACTATAGTTTCTATTAAGGGTACTCAGTAATATCTCTCCTCCCTCAATGAAGGGATTACACCGTCCAGGGGCAAAGCCAATACAGGAGAGATTATAATGTAAAGTTACCACTCACACACGCACGTGGTTAGAGAGTTTAGCACACAGCAGGTTGCTGTCACAATGTGCAGGGTGCACATAGTCTCACAGTGTGAATTTTAATTCTGATTTGATTGGAATTAAAGTGGTTTTAAGCCAGAGTTAATGGGTTTAGACTGGCTCTAATCCTGGTTTAATGAAGGCCTTGGTGGGCTTCTTGCCTCTTTCATCATCCTGGACTTCAGCCCATCATAATCCAAGTGGTGAATTAATCAGCCACTTAATGGTAAGTGTAGGATGTGTGTGTACGCTCTGTGTGTGTGTGTGTGTGTGTGTGTGTGTGTGCGTGTGTGTATTGTAAAGCACATAAGAAATAAACACATGATCTTTGATCTTTGATTTTTGGAAAGATATGGTCTTAGAGGATAGCTGGGTCATTCTTGACTTTCTTTCTTGGCTGTGTCCATGGTGCGTGTGTGTGTGTGTGTGTGTGTGTGTGTGTGTGTGTGTGTGCATTCTTCACCGTGCTCACTCGGGTGCGTGCACGCTCGCTCACTCCCCATCCCTATGTAACTGGAGCCAGCCCTCCCCTGTCAAAAATAAAAATCATTTGTCCGCTGCACGAGTGTGTCCATTAAAAATGCATGGTGGAGGGAGCTGGGGGCCGCTGGGGAAGAAAGCTGATACTCGGCTCTCCGGAAGGGCATCAGAGTACCAAGGTGGACAAATGGCATCTAGAGGGAAAGAACGGGATGTAGAAGGAGAGCGAGGGTGAAGTGAATGGGTGAGTAGGTGGGTGTTGTGTTTTTCCTCCAGACAGCGCACTCTTACCATGCTGATGAAACTCTCAACTTGTGGGGTCTAGTAAAAGTGCCTGTTTCTCTCTCTCTCACACATACATAAATATATTCAAAACCTATAGATCCAAAGATCTATCACAGTGTCAATTTAAGGCAGGGATATGGGAGAAGATGCCTCTTTATTTAGAGTATAATCATGTGGACAAGAAACCCTCACATTTTTCTTTCCTTATAACACAAAAGCTCTTCTACATTTGGAGTTAATAGTATTACTAATAGATCAATTTTTCTTCTTCTGTCTCACATCAGAGTTGTCTTTCTTCCCTGCTCTTAAGGCCTGGTCACACCAGAAAGTGACACAGCAAAATTCATCTACTCATCTTTACGAAACAGGCAGTGCTAAAGGCTTGGTGACTACTCTCAGCTGGCAAGTCAACGGCTAATATACTAGCAAGCTGGGTAACATGCTAGTGCTAGTCAGTCATAGCTCTCTGTACTCGGTCATTTACTCCCCCATCATTCTTTTCTCTGGATTGTACGTCATTTCATGATTCAAAGTTATTGAAGGGGGTAAAAAGCTTTCTAGCTATACAGCTAGCAAGTAAGTTTGCTATCTCAGCTGTTAATAATAAGGTCACACAGTTTATTCAAAAGATATATTTGTACCATCAACTCTGTCTCATTACTGTCTGCAAACCATTCCTCTTTTGTGAAGCTCTGACAGAGGAGGTTAAATAAACATGGATGGCTAATATGCTACAATAGCTTCCTTCATATTTCAACTCTCCATTCCCTCAAAGGGGATTTGGAGGGAAATGTTGCTGTTTTGAATGCTGGTGTGACTGGGCCTCTATTCTTTAAGCAGAGTATTTTTGACAACACTGCAAGTTGAATTCTTGAAATAAATGTTCTCAAAACTAAGATTATGGTTGATATTGGGCTATAATCGGCTCTGCGCCCACTGTAAGAGGAAGCAAGGGAGTTGGTGGACAGCAATAAATATCAAAATGTCACCGACAGGAAATTTTGAGAGAAATACAGATGTAATCTGCATGAAGGCCCAGCAGTGCATGTTTTTCCTACAAAAAAATAAACCCTTTTAGTGTTTGACCTTTTAGCTGAGTTTTATTAAATCTGTTTTAACTTTTGGAACTGCGTCTGATTGGGCAACAAAAATAGACTGTAGAACTGGAAAAGCCAATGAGTTTTGAGCAAGGCACAACAAAAAGCTTGATAATAGAGAGGATAACCAAGGTCGACTTCCTCTACAGTGTTTGAGTTGATGTCCTCTCTGCACTGCTCTTTACTGCCTAAACTCTGCAGCAACAGAACCAAAGGATCAATTATTCACACAGGTCTTAGATCACTTAATTTGCACATAAAATGAGGCAGCATTTGTGTGAACTTTTGTTGCACTGTAGCTGCTGTCTGCACCTATTACTCTAAAATTTGTTGCGCTTTTGTTAGTTTGTTAGCACGTTAGAGTGGTGTCATTGTTTTATATTTTGTGTTTTTTACCACTAAAAAGTTGGATGTCATTTTTCCAGGTGTAATGTTGTGTCGTCTCCTATTTTTAAACAGGAAAAATAAAAATGTACAGTAGTATTACATTTCTCCTTTCACAGTGGCCTCTCAGAGCTGTCACTGGAGGAAAAGTGCTGTTGTGAGTTGCGTCACTCTACTCACCAGATAAATCTGTCAAAATACAGGTGTGTGTGTGTGTGTGTGTGAGACTTTGAGTGTGTGGAGATTAGTGTTTTTTTTATGGTGTCAAACTTGTGGCCTTGCATGCTAAACTCATTAAGAAAGTGGTCGATCAGACTTGAATAACTGTTACTGTCCCATATAAAGTAATTTAATTCTTGCATTCACACATTTTGATCAATAAGGTTGAACTTAAGAACATTTTGTCTTTTTTCTCACATTCACATAACACATAACTATATTTCACTCTGAACCTCTCTCTTCCTCTCTTATGGGACTCACTGTTTTCTTTCCTTGGTCCTGTCCATCTGCTTCCTATAACACTGGGGAAGTCTGATCTGGTTTGCAGAAACCCCCTCTAAAAAGTCAGACAGTTGTATTCACGTACAACCAAAATAGTTCATTTTTTCAACAAAATAACCCCACTAAAAAAAACTGTCCTGGTGCTGTTTCAATAGGGTGGTCGAATCTGGACCCAATTAAAACGGGGACCCCCTAAATTTCCTTCACACCCAGCTTGAGGAAGACCCCAGATTAGAGGAATATTTTCCTTATTGCCGACTTTACTTTTTGCGGAATTCCATGGGATAATAATTGAGCCCATGTGTGCTTGGTATTCCGAGGTGTTCCCGTTTTGGTGGAGTGTGGATAAAAATGGCACGTTGTTACAGCCATCAGGGCGGCCACAGTTTTCTTTTTTTTTCTTCCTCCTCTTCTTCTTCTTCTTCTTCTGGGTTTTCACCACAATCCTTGGAACGTTGTTTGGAATTAATAGAAGAAGGGGATTTTTTTTTTAAGTCTTGGTCAGATTTCCATGTGGGAAGGGGCGGAGGCTTAATTGAGATCAAATAAACAAAGTCACCTGTGAGTGATTTCAGCTTATAATGAGACACATGTTCGCTGGTGCAGACGT
This sequence comes from Macquaria ambigua, assembly GCA_008360985.2. Lineage (NCBI taxonomy): Eukaryota > Metazoa > Chordata > Actinopteri > Centrarchiformes > Percichthyidae > Macquaria > Macquaria ambigua. The sequence continues at coordinate 182,569 of VMKM01000443.1, read as the reverse complement.
GCACACACAAGGCCGCACGCGCACATACACACTCACACTCACCGCCTCAATTTGATAAGCACTAAAGCAGGTGTGTGTATCACTCCCTCAGTGAAATCCTGCACATGCTATATGCCTCTACACAAACATACTGGCACTAGCTTTTTGTCCAAATACACACACACACACACACACACACACCAAGGATTAGCCCCGGCTTCTCATAAACTCCATGACTCAACAGTGAGGGCTTGTGTTCTGCTCCCCTATGCAGTGACCCATCATCATCCTTCTCCCTCTGGCTTTGTGAGTGCTGTGCTCTAACCGGGAATGAATAGCCACTTGTTAAATAAATCCAGGACGCTGCTTAGGTATCATAGATGTCTGCACGGTATTATTCTAAGTGGTAATAATAAGAAAAGCATCAGGACACTGTCTGACTCTACGCTGCTCAACTGACGGTTCTCTACCTCTGAGTGGTCTGTGGAGAACTGTGGGAGTCTGACTTTGATTCATGTCTTCCTAATTGTAATAGACCTGAATCCTCTAAAAACAACATGTGGATAATTCTTATGCACACACAGACACACACACGTGGACACACACATACAGAGGCTTGTGTGCATGCACCCACAGAAACACACACACACACACACTCCACACACAGGTAATTGTGCCCACCTGGGAAAACATCATTTAGTCGGGCGCTCCTTCCTTCTACTAACACTGCTCTTACAGCATGGATACATGTGTGTGTGTGTGTGTGTGTGTGTGTGTGTGTGTGTAAGGGTGACCTCCTTTACCCTTTGCTCACTTTTGATCCCAAATTGCATTTGACTATCAACACTCCCTAAGCCCTAAACCATCCAATTACAATACTGTATTTTATAAGCTTAGCAGTTCAAGGCTTTGAGGAAAATGACTTCTCTATGCAGACAACCAACCACGTTGTAGTAGAGTTGACCATCTATCTTACACATATCAAATAAATGCTTAATTTAATCCTATCAAGCAGGCTGAGAGGCAAAGATGCAAATAGAATAACCTTTTGCTGTTTCATTTGTTTTCTTGTCTCCTATCCTGTGACAATAGTGGCCTCTAGGTGCAAGTTAGTCCATATATACAGTTTATTAGTGATTTTAATTATTGTAACCTAATCACCAAAACATGGGCTGACATGTTTAGGTCAAATTCCTTCACAGTCTGCTCAATGTGAAGTACTTTAGGCTACATAAATCTGTGTGCGCAAGCAAGTACTTGAAGGCTTGAGACGCAAAAACCTCTTTGAGCTTATGTTTGGTTTCACAGTGAAATTTATTGTTTTTCACTTATGTGCTGTTTAATGGCTCAGGAGGAGGAGAACGACTGAAAGCACCCAAGCAGGGGTGGGTTATTCATCTGTTCTACTTGTCTACCTGACAGCTATGTGTGTGTGTGTGTGTGTGTGTGTGTGTGTGTGAGTAAAGTCATGTTTTCTGAGCTTTGATCTGACCATGATGAGTGACAGGCTGTGGCATCACTTTTACACACCAAAAGTTTCCAGAAAAAAAAAGTTTCAAAGCTTTTAAGTGAATTTCTACAAAAATCAGCTAAATAAAATCTGCATCTTTTCATCAACTAGTGTTATGGCAATATGTGCTAAGATTACATAATTAAAGGAGTAGTTTGACATTTTGGGAAATATGTTTATTTGCTTTCTTGTAAAGAGTTAGATTGACTGATACCTCTTCTTGACTTCAGGAAGAGGTTTGCGGATTATCCTAAGTAACTGGGACATCGTTTATAAAAAAAGATGTTGCTGTTGAATTTCAACTGAACTGACCCTTTAAGTCAAGTTTCGGGGCAATTTAACTATGAAATAAGAATGTGGGAGATAAAGACAGATAGTTTACTGCATACATGGCTCCGTCAATGACGTAAAGGCCAGAAGTCTCATGGCAGACACCTGCTGTGCTCCTTTTAATAATCACAAACTGGTGCCAACAATCACACGCACACACACACACACACACACACGCATGAGTGTGAGCATGCCAATAAACATGGGTCGGTGATCTGGGCAGGCCCCAGCTATCTTTGGCATCTCCTCTGCTCTGGTGGCTGCTGTGCCAGGCTGCCATGCCATCTGATACAAATTGACACCACTACCACCTGTCCCCTAACCTCAGTCATGTTAGTATATCTGACAATTTTTTTTAAAATTTATGATGAGCATGTGGCTTTACATCATTTAAAGCGTCACACTGATGTCCAACGCGCCCTATTTCTAATATTAGAAAAGCACAAGAGGCAAAACCTGTCACAGCAGTCAGCACTCCTTTACCAAATCATTTACACAATTTCATTCTTTCTACTCAGACGCTTCCTCACTCCTCCACTGTGATCCTCCACAACCCTGACCCCTACCTCAGCTCCAATATGTTCACTTGATGTGCTCCATTTAGTTGCAGCATCCTGTCATCATCTTACAATGTCCCTCAAAGATCCAAGTAATGTCTCTTTATTTCTCAATTCTACCTCCCCTCCATCCTTGTCCTTATTGCTTTCACAACTTCTCATTATAGTGGATCCTCTCCTGCCATCTATAGGTTTAAATAGATACTGCTAGCAGTTTCCTGAAAGTATTTCTAAGCCCTTTTCCTCCTTTTGGAATATTAGTAAATAGTAAGTGATGGACATCTGTGTTTATGTAAAGCTACAAATCCATTGCGCATTTAAATAAATGCCAAAAACACTATGAGTGACTGAGGTTGAGGAGCAGCTGGCATCCACTACACTTCATCCCTCCAACCAGTCCCCTGCCCAACTCCTAAAAACGATGTCACCAGTACTGTAAGGCTGCCATCTTCTGGTCAAAATATCAACTTTCCATGTCAAGTAATCAATTATAATAAAGACTTTTACTCTCATTTGAAATAAAAATTATATTATTCTCAACATACATAGAATAGAGACGTTTGGGTTTTGGTTACCTTCTTTCTACAAAGCAAAGTGTTAAGCTGACTTTTGTAATGGGAGCAGCAGCATGTGTTATTGATTAATTTGGCAGGGTCTCTTATTAAACAGTACAAGCCAGCACACAGACTGATAAAGAAAAGGGCCATGGGAGAAATCCCAAATGGTGCTGGTAGAGTTTATAGATTTTAAGCTACAAAATATGCAAACAGAAGAAATGAAAATTTTAGATCATGCATTTGTCATACATTTGCTTAATCACTATGAACCCCACCTCAATACAGAGGCCAAGGCCATCCATAACTACATATAGAAATATACAGGTGAGAGCACCTTCTTAACCAATGACTATAGAGTATGTTAAATTGGTGTCATGAATACAATAACAGACAGAAGACAAAGTGTTTTTTTGTGTCCTGTTAGCTTCCAACATTCTGCTGTTAATGTTGTTTAAGAAGACACACCACTAGTATAAAAGGACAGAGGAACAAGCTGACCCCAGATAACCCCACCATAACACCTATCCACCTCAGTGAAGCACCATCTGGGATTTCTCACATGACCTTGTAGACCAGCCTGCTATTGCCTGCGCATGTCTTGATTTATCTTTGTGCCACTTTTACTTTTTTTAATCAGAGAGCTTGCCAAACTGTTCATCAAAAACACATGCTGCAGCTTTCATTACATCATATTTTGCTTATAAAAAGAAGGTAACCAAGCCCCATACATCTCCATTTGTGCCTGAAGAGGCATCAATAGACAGCATAATGAAGGCAGGTTTATCTTTGCTGCTCTGCCTGTTGGTTTCATGGGCTCTTGAGGTGCGAGCAAGTGAAGGAGGTGAGACCAAACCCCACAGTTTCCTGCCAAACAAAAAACAACCTCTGGACCCCGATACCACCGCTGATCAGTCCAATGACCAGACCAACATCACCCCTGACATTTGGACGGAGGTAAGGATGCTGAGAGACATGGTGGTGGAGCAGAAGGTGGAGCTGAGGAACATGGAAGGCAGGCTGAGGGAGACAGAGATGCTGGCAGATGAGCAGAAGTTGGATCTCCTCCTCACTAAAACCAGCCTGGAGGAGCTGAAGAGAGACCACACTGCCATGGAGGAGAGACTGAGAGCCAGTGAGAGGCAAGTGCAAGAGCTGAAGAAAGTGAACATGGAGCTGAGGGTTGATCTTGAAAACCAGGCAGCTGAACTTTTGTCCATAGAAACCAGAGTGACAGTCAGTGACAGTGAGCTGCAGCTCCTAACACGCAAGATGGATGACTTTCAGGCCCAGAACACAGCTCAAGAAGTTGAGCTTACATCTCTAATGGACAGGATGAACACTACTGAGTGCCGAGTGGATAGTCTAATCAAACAGAGCAGAAAGGTGGCATTTTATGCTGCTTTGAACAACTCAGAAGGTGTAGGGCCTTACAATACTCCAACAGTCCTAAAGTTCAGCAAGGTCTTCACCAACATTGGTAACACTTACAGTCCAACCACTGGCTTCTTTACTGCACCTGTCAAAGGAGTGTACTATTTCAGATTTACAATATGTAGTCAAACAACCGAGGGCGCCATGGGAGTGCAACTATTTCATAACGGGAGATCCATAATGTTTAATTTGCAATACAAGTATGAGGGGAATTTTGAGTACCTGTCAAATGCTGTTATTCTAGAGCTGAATGCCGGTGATGAATTACATTTGATCCTCCCAGAAGAGATTTCAGTCTTTGATAACGAAAACAATCACAGCACATTTAGTGGCTTCTTGCTTTTCAATGTGTGATGTCGATCTGAAAACTAAATAAATCATTACCGTGTTTTGTGAAATCAATATCAAATATTTGTGTGTGTGCTCTAATTGTCAGCATCTTTATAATCTTTATAATCATCCAAATAAATAAATATTCTTCATCTCTCGTGCATTGTGGATATTGTCATTTTTGACAAGTGTCTTTCAGTGTATTTTCCACAACATGTGTTCATTCTAGGGACTATTATATGTAAAGTAACACATAATTAAATTACATGCTAGTATAACACTCCCATGGGTATTATAGGGATACCTGGAGATGACTGTCAGGTCCCAACATGTCCCCCAAAAACACCTCCTATTTTGTCCAGAAGATGGCAGTCTTGGGATAGTGCATGCACAGATAGATGTGTCAGGGTGGGGCCTGTGGAGAGTTTTGGGATAGTAACGACAAGAGATGTATATAGTGATGTAACATAAGAGAAAGAGGAGTGATTTGGAGGCGTTGTTTTCTGCAGAGGGCTTGATGAGATCTTCATAATCACATCTTTGCATACAGTGAAAAAAAAACATCATAAACCAACTGTATATGTCTCTCCACTGACTAACATATCTGTCCAATATTTATGTATAGACAGACAGAGAGAGATGTTGGAATGTAAACTGTTTATTATAGCATTCACTCTATAATGCTGCATTGGCCATATCACGACTGAGAAACAGTCATGCCAATATAAAGTAAGTGATGTGAAGGAACCATGAGGGCAGATGGGAAACAAGATGAGATCAGCTGGAACACAGTGTGATTCCTTTCCTCCCCTCAGCCCGCGGACCTTTTTCACATCACAGTTTGGGCAGCAGTCCAACAAAACAATTAGCGAGTATGGGAATCCCGGCCCTGCGCTCATGCAGACCCCTCCCTCCCTTCTCTATCTCTCTTGCTCTCTCGCTCTCTGCAGCTGGCCCCAGGAGAGAGGCGGCCAAGTTTATTTTCTCCACGGTGGTCCCTTTGAGGTGGCGGCGAGGCCCCTGCCACGCCGCCGCTGATGTATTAGGTGAGGGTCCTTGAAGAGATGTCGGTGGGACTCTTTTATTACTACAGCACTCAATCTTGTTGTTCCTGTTAAAGGATAGTTCGTACTGTGCTTTTGGCATGGGCAAAGTGAAGTGAACCAGTATGTGTATTTAAAGTCAGCCACATCCCTACTGCTAGTCGCTGAAAAGTAGTCCTAATGACGAATAAAGCAAAATTAGCACATTAGCCTCAATAATATTGTAAATGTCTCCATGGCAACTGAGAAAACTCCATCTGTTGGTGAGAACAAAGCTGAAAAAAAGCTAGTAAGTGGACCTTGAGTTAGCATTATTTTGTAAAACCACCATTTTCCACTAAGTCAAGAATGAAATTGAATGAAATTTAAATACAAATGAAATATGAAACATTAATGATTGGTGAATACAGACATATTCATTCAGTCAAACTTTTTTTGTGCTTACCATTGGTGGCAGACAAATTGAGATCTTGTACTTAGGCCTAGTAAAAGTTGTAATGCCTCAATCTAAACATACTTCAATGCAAGTAAAAGTACAGAAGTATTATTGGCAAAATCAAAGTATCAAAAGCAGAAACATGGGAAGCAGAATGGATGAAGTCAGTGTTAGATTATTGGATTATGAGGCATCATGTGTAAGCAGCATTTTAATGTTTTAATGCACACCTGTGCCACAGCTACCACTGATGTCCTCTGTATTTACTGGAAATATGAGGGTTTTACTGTAGTGACCTAAAGGGAGTTTGCACTTTACAATTAAAATAACCTAACACACTGGGGTTATTTTAGGCTGATTCTTAGATGGAATATAGATGGAAGATATTGGACCACTTTTGGTAAAAAAACAAAAACAAAACAAATATTCTCAGCATTTCTCATTTCTATAATCTTGGCTAATAATATTTACTGACTAGACTTGAAGCTGGACATGGTCAAGTTAGTTTCATCTGTTGGGTAGTTCGATCCATAACAATGTAGGCTATCAAATTTTATTAACTCATCAAGTTTTGTAGGATAGGTAAAATGTAACCACTAGCTATGTCTGTAAAGTCACCAAAGTTATCAGATAAATGTAGTAGAGTAGGCTGCAATATTTGCCTCTGAAATATAATGGTGTAGAGGTATCATAAAATAAAAAATACAAAGTAAAATACAAGTACATGTACCTCAAAACTGTACTAAATACTCGTTACTTAGTAAAAGGTATGTTTTTGTTAGTAATGTGCACAGTCTTTAAATATAAAAAATGCAATTTCGTGTGTTTAATTAGAGCATGACCTCTAAATGTGAGTGGGGTTATATGCAGTTTTTAGCAGGTTATGCTCTCTTAGCATTTAACCAGTGAATGCATGGACCATTTCTGTTGGAAGAGGGATAGAGAGATCGGCAAAAAGGGGGAGAAAGCAAAGGGATTCCGTGTAAAAAAAACATAGTGATCTACCATGTCAAGTATCCATCTTTACTTTCAACCCGAGAAACCACAATGAGAGAGAGAGAGAGAGAGAGAGAGAGAGAGAGGCCGCGTGTCAGACTGCATAAATAACTGTCGGCATGATGTAAACATAGCGGTCATAACCCGAGCGAATTAAAACAACTGGTCTGGGCGGGATTAAAGCTCAGCGTGCAGGTTTTCTATCACTTTCAAAACATCTAAAATGTCCTCTGACCTCCAGCAACTCGGTATTGCTCCGCTCCTCACTTCTGATTGGCTGGATCCTAAATAGTCTATCCAATCAGTGCACGCCTGTGAGCGCGTGACGGTTAATTAGCCTAAATGTAGCCTAGTTATGCTAGCTGAAAGTCACATTTGACACTCAAATCTCAGTGATATTGTTTTAGAAATAAACTATGAAGTTGTGTTATTATTAAATAAAGTCAAAGCTTTAGCCTAATTAATGTGGTCTAACAATTACCTGTTAGGCTATATTCAAATATTTAAAATTATACCATTACAAATCTCGCATTGCTGCACTTTTTCTTTACATTTATCAATTAAGTTGGCAAGGAGATTAAACTTAATTTGACTTGTTTAAACTACAAGAGCATTAACTGCTTTCAGGGTCCCCAATAATCTTTGAAGGCAAAAGTTTGTTTATGTAATGACAACCATGTCTACTGTTATCTTTTAGAAACAACAGAGACTTATCTGCACTGACGCTTCGTTGGTGCTCAGGTTCTGCTTTTTTGAAGGAGTGAAGTGATAAGAGGGGTTACTAGGTCAAAGCACATGGGCCACACACAGAAATAAAACAATTAAACAAAATAGAAAATTAAAAAAACATTCAGTACACAAGGTGTAAAAGTGATACAAATATATTTTATATACATGTAATCTGTACAACCATTTGAGACAGTGGACACTTTTCATGTGCACATCCATCCATCAGAATGCAGCCGCCAAAACAGGCCTGCATGAGTGAAAATGCATCTGCAGAGTATTAAAAAAAAGCAATTTAAAGCAGTCAGTTTATCTTTGAACCAGCAAAGACAACAACAACAGGTGACATAATGCATTTAAATAAAATTCAACTTGTCTTTACGGGAACGAAGGAGAGAGGATACTCTCCGTTATTCCCACTCAAAGTCTGCGGAGATGAGACGTGCATTTCAGTCACAATCTTTTTTTTTTTTTAAATTTTCTTGGAAAATCATTGTTCCTTTAAAAACGTATAGGAGGTGCCCGCTTGGTTTCGTCAGGAGGCCGTTGTTCCACATAACCTTGTTGTGTTCAGCATCTCCTTCAAATCGTTCTCCGGCTTACCTGCAACCATGAAAGGCCACGTCTGCGGAGGAAAAGACAACCAATTAGGACAAACAGCTTCTTAGAATATTAATTCATCAAATAGTCAAATCGAAGTCAAACAAAAATTCAGACCAATTATGTTTCAATTAATCACCTGCAAGGATCACGTGAACGTAATGAATCCCAGGAAGGAATCACCAGATGTACATGCATTTAATAATAATAAAAAAAAGGTTTTGCATCTGCAGCTCAATAATCTGACCTGTAACAATCTAATAATCGTATTATACGATTTAAAATGTGTCTAATCGGCTTTACAGTGAGTTTATAGTGGGGTTTTTGCCAAAGTTAATACTATTTTTGTCTCCCATATCTCGATTAAACATTCCAAAATGTTAACTGGAGCTCTGATATGATACTTAAGATTAAGCACAATTACTGACGTTGTTTTCAGGTAATAATTTAAGGCCCACTGTTTTACCGCATCAGTTGCATTATTTCGAAATGACTGAGAAAAATGACAGGCCTAAACAATTTGTGGTCTGTGAATTGATCGTAGCATAACGCTTCATAAAGGGTGATAGCCTACTTGCTCTGAGTCAGAATTTTGCCTAAAATCAGTCAACACAAATAGGCATTGTTACTTTCTTCCCCTCTCATGCACCTGCTTCACAAAGCTATCATCTTGGTACTCTTACCAAGCATATGAGGCCTAGCAGGGTCTAGGTTAAAATCCTAATAAATCTATACATTCCAGTGGTGTAGCCTTTTATAAAAAACTAATCAGTGACTGAGTTAATATTATTAAGCAAACAAACCATCATTGTGGTTTTAACAAAATTCAGTTTTCAGAATTTAGGCCTACCCTTTAAACGTGACTTCAACTTTCCCTCACTCTTTTTTCTATAACATAAATACACTTTCAGCTGGTTTCCCCTCCACTCTATCCCACATGCAGTCTCACCAGGTTAACGGGGTGGATAAATCCGTTTTCATATTTGTCGTTGGCCAGTATCTGTCGGAGATGCGCGATGTAGCTGGACGCCAGGCGCAGTGTGTCGAGTTTGGAGAGCTTGGTGTCCGGTGGTACCCAGGGTAGGGTGGTCTTCAGCCGGGAGAAGGCTTTTGACAGGACCCGCATCCTGGCTCTTTCCCGGGCGTTGGCCGCGTTCCTCTGCACGTGCTTGCCCTCCTGCTGTGCCACACCCTTGGGTGCTTTTTTCCGGGACGCTGTCTTCCGTTTGTTGCCCGGCGCGTCGTTTGCGCAAGTGCCCTCGCAGTTGGAGCTCTCCTCTGTGCTCTCGTTGGAGTCTTTACCGGAGGAGCCAAACTTCAGGATGCCGTCCAGGAGCTCGTCGTCGACATCGCTGAGAGACCCGGTGGACATGGTGAACTGTCTCCGACCGGAGCGGGCTCAAAACATGGGAGCAGGAAGCTTCGGCTGGACAGGAATGAACAGGGTGGACAAACACACGCCTTGGAGATGTGTTCATGAACTGCAACTGTGCTTGACCGGAGCAGAAAGGAACAGACTTTTTATCTCCATGGCGAGAGAGGGCGTTACCTCATGCTGGGAGGAGACACTGGTGCTGATCTAACATGCTGGTTCCCAAAGGGATCCAGGACCCCAAGGGACCCTGGATGGGGACTGAACCTTACTTTGAGAACTACAGAATATTAATGACCTACCTGTAAACGAGTTTGGGGACTACGGTTAGAAACACAGGACTCTAGACTAAATCTGTAATATTCATATATGTTTCCAGATTTGAAGCTTTTAACCTTTGTGAAAACCCATGTGGTTACAAATATTATTGATGTAAAAAAATCAATTTGGAAGTGATAGCAGGTTCTAATGATGTATTTTAAATTGGTGGCAAACACTACCTGTAACCTGGAGCACACATGTAAAGGAGATCAAGTTGATCACGTTTTTTCAAACAGTAAAGTCTAAAACAAAATCACAATATAGGGTTCAAAATAAAATCAGTGTTACATTTTTTATGCATCATCTTGTAGAAGTAGTTGCCAGATGTTTATTCTCATTTTCTCCTGAAAATTTGGTCAAAAATGTGCTAAATTCGAATATTTTGTTTTCTATAATATCTTATGTTAAAGAGGTTGTGTGTAAATAAATCATAAATTAATACATTTGATTCTTATGTGATAATATAGTAGACTATACTGTATAATTACAATTTCAAAGTATTTGGTATTAGCCTGCTCCACTCACAGGGCCCATGTAACTTTCAGCACATCTTGCCAGTTAACAGGATAAAGTGCAAGGACAGGGGGGTGTCACGTCTCAAATGGCCAACTGGCGCCTCGGTCCCCTCTGATGTAATGGATACCCAGCACCCACAATCCCCTGTTTGGCCTTCCACATCATTCCACACCGATGCTCCATGCCCTGGTCCACTCAGGGCCAAGTCCAAACAACAAAGTCTCTGGAGCTGCTTTAAGTGGAAAACGTTGGGCTGCACCAGGAGGACACTGATGCTAGTCATGTGCATCTTGCTGAATGATGTGGTGTGAGTTTGAGTGACTGAAATGTTGCGTGCCTGAAGCAGCACATTTGCATGAAGCTGCAGCTCTTTCTTGCTGGGATGCAGGATTGTGTGTGTGTGCGTGTGTGTGTGTGTGAACACAACGCCTTTGCCTGCACAGCTGAAGCGTGTGCAGGGATGAGAGGTGTGTCTCTTGAGAGCTGACCTTTAACCCCTTTGCTTCCGGTGTCACAGTGCACTAAACAGGCACCACCACTGCGTTTTATCCACTAGAACTGACACAATACAGAAACGCACTTAATGTGGAGCTGCATTTTGGATCCAGTTGGAAATAGGAAACATCTTGAAAAGAATAGATGAGAAGAGAAGAAGACATTTTGGAAAGAAGTTCACAGGACTGCAAGGAAAAGAGAGAAAGGAGAAAGGAGAAAGGAGTAGATAGGTGAGGGGATGGAGGGAGAGGAAAGAGAGGGAGGAGGGGGCTTAATCTCTTGGGTGGGCTGGAAATCAAAGCACTTTGTGGAAAAGTAATAATAGAGTCTGCTAGATTGATGATCACCTCTGAGATACATGGATCCACCAGAGAGAGTCAGGGAGAGGGAGATGAACTAAAATAGCTCATGAAACTCTCTCCCCTGCACGTCCATAAAACACAGACCCTGATGTAACATCATTTGTATTTGCAAAGGCTAACAGCCCTTCATGTGAATGGTAAATGTACTATAAGTAAGTGTTTAGGAAACCTTCTCTGTGACCGTTTTCCCCTCTCAGTGCCTCGGTCACACACACAGTGACATGAGGCAACAGGTGGAGGGGAGGGAGGGTAAGTGAGAAAGATGGAGAGAGAAAAAAAGGGGAACCCTGGCAGCTATGGAGGGATATGCTGCTAATTAGCCGGTTTGGGGTCAAAGGTTAGGCTGGTTGCGTGATGTCACCATGAAGGGACAGTTTCCAGATGTTGCTCGCAGGGCCACCGAGGGGGACACCTGATGCCTCGGGTCATTATCATTTCTCTCTGTGTCACACAAACACTTTTGTTAAATGTTTAAAACAACTGCATTTGCTGAGAAACAGTAGATCTGCCGTGTGGAATTCTTATGGGAATGTCCTGCAGGAGAACAAATAATCCAGTATCTGTAATGAGTAAGATACTAGTGATTCATTTAGGTGTGTTTGCTCCAAAGCATAGTCAAAGCCGAACTGAAATTGATATTCATTTTTTGCTAAGTCAGTATATATATCCTTGGTGTATGTTTTGAACTTATTTAGTCAAAATTGTAATTACCAAAAAGCTTTTTTTTTTTTTTTGCATTGACAGCACCCCCCTACATTCATTTGTGAGAATTTGTGTGAATTTGTTCTAATTGACACTGTCACTACTTAATTTTTGATTGGTGGGATATCTGTGTGGGCGAGCACTAAGAGTAGTTTGTTATCACTTCATTTCCAACCAGTTAATCAGCTGGGGGCCGACGCTGTTAACCACTGACCAGGCCCATCTGTGATTTGTGCTCTCTCTACGTTACGGTACATCGCTCCCACTCCATGATTCAAATCACGGAGTAATGTACAGAGTTCTAAGGTCACAGGACTACCTGTTGCTGTGAGTTTAGACAGACCAGTGTTGAAATTACATGAACGAAAAGCTAAAACAACTAGTGGGAATCAGTGCCGCTGGTAACATTAGCAAGCTATGCTAATGAGTGGAAGGTAGTTATCCTAGCTTGCCTACTAGCCTACTTTGCAAGTAGAATACAATATAACGGCACAATGGATCCTCCCAGATGTCGAATGTTGTAAAGGGACAGAGGACTTAAATCGCTAACAGTACATTATTAAGGCTATGTGAGTCTTTACATTAAATTAAAAAGATGGGATTGTGGGAGGAAATGCTCTTTGATTTCAAATGGAGCAAAAAAGTTAAATTAAAACAAGGAAAAGCTGTTATTGATGCTTGAAGCTTCTGTATCTTCGCTGTGACATTTAGCTCTCTTCTTGCCAATATTTAATGTGGTTATGACGATTAAGATTCACTTTGACCTCTATAAAATTTTATTTTTTTTAAGTGAACTGATCGCATATTCTCACAGCCAGACTTCACTTCACAAAAAAGGCAAAGAAACATGGGGACAATACATTATGTGAGAGAAAGGGAGCATAATCAGAAGCAAAATATTGTTTTATTTATTGACAAAACATTCCACTTGTATTTTTCAGTGACATATATATAAAAAAATGAAATAAAAAAACAAAAAAATGAAAAAAGACCTCAAAAAAAAGGACCTCATTGCTTGGTGGCTGTAAAGAACAGAGTGAGAAACTGGAATCTTGGAGTGAGGTTTAGGGTGAGAAAAACATCATCCATCTATGTCTAAGTACTCCAGTTCCCTGTCCCTTATCACAGCCATACTCCCCCAACACACACACACACACACACACTCCAACAAATTGCTTTTTGACTCAGTTCAAGTACCTCTAAAAAAAGAAGAAAAATCAAAGTAAAATAACTAAAAGAGAGGTTGCAGAAAGTGCAAAGATACAGCAGGGAGTGGAGAAAGCCGGGGCAAAAGGATGTGGTGGACAAACTGGGCAATAAGAGAGAATTATGAAGATGTTTAGGGGAGTGGAAATATCATATTATATTTCAAAAAGACTAGAATCCTTTGATATTCAGTGACAGGAACATCCGGGGGGAGGCAAACAGTGATTCTCCAGAATAAGACTGATATTCTGTCACAGTGTAGGTTAATGACCTGGAAGTCTTGTCCTTACAGTGTGAGGGAGTTGGAGTGTATTGGTCTCTGGAATGTGTGTGCACATGTTTGTAAGTGTGTGCATCTGCGGTAAATGTATTGAGTTTCACCATGTGTGTGACGGATGGATATGGATGTTCTGTAAAGTGCCCCTGCAGGTTTGCGTAAATGTTCCTCTCCTCTCCTCACCGACCAATCAGACAACAGGAACAACAGGCTGTTTTGACTAGAACAAACCTGGGATGTTGTCATTGTGCTCGAAGACGCTGTATTCGCCTGAATAAAGGAGGATTGTGGACATTATCACTAGTGAAAACACTGCTTATGTGTGAAAATGAAGTGCATCAATACTTATGTTTTAGGTCGTTTTTGTGAAGATCAGGTCCACGCTGAAACGCCTAAAAGTAGCTAATGGCTAATTGCTCCTAGCAAGCTAGGCTAAAACAGCATCTCAACCAACATCTGGCAAGTCAAGAGTAACCCCTTGTAATGCTGCGCTCACACGCTGATGAAATCACTGTTCTACGATCACAGATCAGATGACCAAAAACCGTCATAAATGCAAGTTAATGACAGCATCTCCTATGTTGACATTCAAAATGTTAACGCCTGTACACTCGCCTGCACTGGCACAAATAGTATAGCGGTCACATTTGCACAAATGACAGGCAAAAACTTGCTTTGCTCTCTTTCTGAACACACCTTTAGCGTGCTGTTCCTCTACTTAAAGAAAAATCCCCTTAAAGCCAATTGCTATAGAGAAAATAAGAGAAGAAGACATGGATGGAGGTCAATAACAAATCAACCTTGGGAAAGGAGAGAAACAGACAAGTAACAAGGTACAGACTGCAGAGAAACCAACAAAGAGATTAACAGCATTTTGGACTGAAGTTTGTGGCTAAAATGTTCAACAGGAACTTCTGTATTGATGGCTCGGCTCAGCATACACACACACACACACACACACACACACACACACATCGTTGTATTGGCTTGAACTTGAATTGGCTGAGTGCCCAAAGTGGCCTGTCGGAAGTAAGAGAGACGTGATGCAGCTGCAGTGTGAGTGTGTTTGTGTGTGAGCATGTGTTCTACTGCAGTATGGCGCTTTTTTAACCTCTGCTGCAGCCTCTGGTCTAACTTGTGGCCTGGTGATCGGATGCACAGATAAAAACAGGGTGTGTGTGTTGCTTCCCTTTGCAGCACTGGGCAGCAGAGCGGTGCAGGACAGTCAAAGGTCTGGTCTCTGTCACTGTGATTGAGGCTACAGTTTATAAACAGAGAGAGGGACACTGCTCAGTTTTCTGTCTTACACAGTGGTACCGTTTGGATGTGTGTGTGTGTGGTTTGATCTTCCAGCAGACCAGAACTCCCAGCACCCTACTAAATCCTTCACAGCAGCCGCACACACACACACACACACACACACACACACACTGGTCAGTTCTGTGTAGCCAAAACAAATAGAGTCAAAACATTTGAGCAAAAACAATCTTTTCAGCCAAGACGCAGCCACACACTCAATCCTGTTTAAACACTAATACCTGTATTTCAAAGTGGCATTCAGCTTTAGGCCTTTGTGTGCACAGGACAATAAAAGCAGAAGTACAATTAAAAGGACAAAAAGATTAAAACCTGTAAATGAATGAAAGTTCCTGGGGACAATGTCAGTATAATGCATGCAAAGAATCACCATCACTTCCTCAGTTTCAGTAAATCTTAAACCAATAACAATGCTATTTTGTTCTGTATATTGTAAAAATACCCATGACTTTGATTTAAAATTTGTTTCAAGTTTGCGCAATTACTACAGAATAAATAAGCATAGTATTTTACGAGGTGAAATCACATTCACATTTAATTTCAAGATCTGAAATGTTGAAAATCAGGTTTAAAGGTTTTCACTATGGCTTCAAAAATGAAAACTAGTATTGGAAAGTTTAAAACTGAGATCTGAATAGCTGCCTCATGCTCAAGATTTGTGGTGTCATGTTTGCGATGTTACAAAATATAAAGCTTTTCAACGCGCCTGACAGAGATTCAGCACTACTTATGTATATTTAAGATTTAAGATTGAGAGGAGGAATGCACAGATCACTGAGGTTCACGTGTTTGAGTAAAGTGTATCCAAAGTACAGTTTATCCAAGACAAAATCATTTCATATCGCTGGGCCGGTCTAATCCCTGACTGATTTCTGTAAATCACGGGCGATATAATGTCAGGATTATCATTGCACACACCTAATTAGCGGTGTAATGCTGGACCGTCGCAGATATTATTCACACCTGATTAGTCAGGCTGTTGTTAACATGGAGGGCGATGATGGAGAGGGATAATAAACAGTGCTGCGCTCTTATTGGCTAGATCAGGTTCTGCGCTTTGATCTTCTTCCTCCTCATTACTCAGGGGGGCGGGGGTGACAGGTGTGTGTGTGTGTGCGTGTGTGTGGTGTGTGTGTGTGTGTGTGTCTGTTTATACATGTGGAAATTTTTGTAACATGTTAAATAAGGTGCACAAATTCCTGAGTAGCTACCAAGGTGTAAAAGTCTGTATTATATTTATTATCTCCTCCCAAAATGTTTTAAGTGCAGCACCTTTATTTTTTCCCCTTGCAGATGAAATTATCTCACCTCATCATATCTCCTCTGTCTCAGCAGTCCGGTTAGCTCATTGTTGCACACTCACAAACAGCCCATTGACACACACACACACACACACACACACACACTGATTATCTGTAACTTACTATGGCATTCAGTGGTAGTTACTGTAGCTCACTGTGCAGGGGGAGAGTATTATCAGACCCCAGGATGAGAGATAGGAGCAGTCCCTAAAGGCTAGTGTGTAGTGTGTGTGTTTTTGCATTTATGTATTTCTTTGCATGTGTCTCTGTGGAGGGGGGTGTCAGCCTGCCCTTGTCTACATGAACAAACTCCAGGCTCGAGTAAGATACACCCACATAACCTGCCTGTATCTCTGGATAAACCATCCAGAACTGCTGATAGCCAGGGACGTGTTGACTGCCCCAAATGCAGGAAAACCTCTGCTTTCCTGGGCGAAGACATTACGCATATCCTCCTCCTCCCTGGCTGCTGCTTCCCTCCAGCCTACAATCTCCCTCCAGGTCCCACAGGGAACCATCGCCCCCGCCAGGCCCAGGATCGAGGCTCCTCCTGGGCTGCTCTGCTGATACTCCCTCCTCTCTGGGGCTGTGGCTGATGTACAAGGAGGGAACTTGTACAAACATTGCACATTTGACTTATGTGTGCAATCTCTTACACACACCCTCACACACTAACATACTGCACACACACAAAAAGCCAGGCATAGAATATACAACAACAAATCTCCTACACTCTTGAAATATAAACATAAAAAGCCATTGGTTGTATTTATGACAGAAAAGTGGGACTGGAGAAAATAAAAACTAAAAGAAAGACAAAAAAAGGAATGTGAAATTATGAAATGGAGCGGACATGCTTGGCTGTTTAGGACTTGTGATTTGGAACATCAGCCAACTGATGGTGTGTGTGTGTGTGTGTGTGTGTGTAAGATTAAGGTAGCTGACCTTAGCAGCACCTTCTCACATCTCATTTCAGCCTAATCTGTGTTTGCGCGAGTGTGTGTATCAGTTCTCCCATGAGACGCAGACATAATGCTACCGGAGGCTAACAGGAGATGACTAAGAGGTGAGATGTGAGTTGCGATAAAAGTGGCCCTGACACACACACACACACACACACACACACACACACACACACACACATGCACACAAACATCTAACATGAAACCTCAAGAGACCCTTAAGATTCTCTGAACCCCAAGTCC